>JAJIYU010008263.1:0-18168 GCA_030144865.1 Tinospora cordifolia | reverse complement strand
ATTTTCATTAAAATTTTCAGAAAAATACATGTATCGAACCCATTAATTCATGTGTGAAAAATATGGGTCGTTACAAAAAACTAACAAGAAGGTGAAAGTGAAATATTATATAAATATTAATTTTAAATAGTCCATGTTGGTAACTTAAATTTTTAAAACTAAGTTTATACGAAGAAGGTGAAGTCTGTATTGTTGACAACCAACAAGAGGTGAAACTATTTTTCTTCTTTAAAGTGTAAATGAAACATGCAGACATGGCGCTGCTGATCGGCCAAAGTTTGACTTTGCTTGACTTGGCTTAGCTTTTGATTAAAATATAATAATTTTGCAATTTTTTTGGTTTTGCGTGTAGTAAGACACCATCCAACGGTGATTTAAAAACATAAACATTATTGGTGAAATGTTTCTTTCAGAAAAAAAAAAAAAAAAAAAAAAAAAGTAAAGACGTTTTGATATGAAAAAACACCATCTAATGACGATTAACACACCTATTCATAAAAAAGCATAATCCAACGGTTTAGATTTAATATAATCTGAACAGGTGCAATCTATCAGTCAAAAGTTGAAGTGCTTGATAATAATAGACATGATGAATTCTCTATAAATATGGTATTTTCATTTATGGTTAGGCATTAAAAATAAGCAAGTTGACGTTGCATTTTCTCTGCATTAGTCTCTGAAGAGTGCTACTCATTCAAGTGGTCATTTTCCTCGCAGTTTGAATTGCTACTATTGAGTGCAGAATTGTTTAAAGGAAACTGTATATAATATAGGTTGCAATCTATTCATTAATCACCATTTCTTTACCATCCAAATTTTTTTAAACAAAGGAAACCAATATGCGGGTTATATGGCAAATTGTAGACTCCCCCACTATGTTTTTGATCCAGCGCCACCTAGAATCAACTCTCCTTGTTTATGTTCATGCTTGTTTTGTGTGCTTTTAGGGTTTTAGATAGCGGTTGGTTTTGGTTATCTGCCAATATTTTTTACTACAATATTTGGTCTCATGAGCAACATTAATTGGTTTCTTTCTTAGCAAACATCGCATGACAGTAAGGATTGAAGTAAGATGATTTCCCACGCCTATAAAACAACAATTTTGTTGGATTTGTCTCACTCTCACCATGTCACATTTGCCACAAGTAATTTATGTCACTATTTTGACGATTTCTTCTCTTCTATGATATTTCACATTCATTATTTGATTGATCATGACATGAATGAACACTTTTCTTACTAATTGACGTTGAGGTTATCATGTGTACTTTTCCACCAAAAATAGCTGGAAGATTCATATTGAACGCCATTCCCTCTACTAGTAGTGAAATAGATAGTGGTCCAACAAAACTTGGTTATGGGGTGCTATCAAGAGTTAAGGTTGAAAGAGTTAAGTTCAATAAAAGAGTCTAAGTAGTAGGTATCTGTTCAATTGTCAATGGGGACCAATGTGAAAAAATTGAAACCTGTAGCACGCAAAGATTGTCAAAAAATATAGATTCAAAGACTTTAGGTATAATTACTAGTTTAGATTAGTTACAAGCTAACTAGTATGTACTTTTCAATGGCAACAAATGTCTAGAAACAAATGAAATCAATTAATGGATCACCAACAAAATGTTATGAAAATTTTGTCAAACGTGAAGGCTCAAAGAGTTGGTAGGATTAGTACTACTCAATCAAATAAATCCGTAGAAGATATTAAAAAAAAGTATAAAATATATGAGAGCCAATCTTTTCGAATAAGTCATAGGTAATTATAAAACTTTATAAAAACCCTAATTGAATACACCCTTTCATTAAAATGATATGGGATATATACATATATAAAATCATGTTGAACGAGTATATTTAAATAAAATAGTTTTTAAAGCAGCTAATATTATGGAAGGATGGAAAAAAAAAGTCGATTTTAAACATTTTTTACATTCAATTCATAAAAGTTAGACGAGTTTCCAAATTTCAAAAACTTCATGCAATTTTGTCATTTTTATAAACTACTTTTCTCTAAAACATGGGTTTCAAATAGCATTCAATTTTATGATACTTTATATTGGCAAAGCCATTTATCCAAGAAACTCTTTTTTTTTTTTTCTTTTGGGTGGTAAATTGAATTAATAAAACTAGTCACATTTTAAGCAAAAATGCGCTTTTGATTTGTATAAAACAAATGTGAGGCCCAGATGGAAAATAAAAATAAAAATAATAACTAAACATAGAAAGTTGAAAGTATGGACAACAAACGAATTAATTTTATTGAAAATTAGTTAACTTCATGAGTTGTAAGCAATTGGTCATAAAACCTAATTTTATAATAAAAAAATAAATGGATTTTTTGAAATGTATCACTCAGTTACTCAAAGGACCAAAAAAAAAAACACTTATTAATATTAATTGAGAATTGACTGATTTATTAATAGTGACTATCAGTCTAATTAATCTACAATAAATATAGCCAAGCGCAAGTGAATATTTCTTCATAATAAGGCCAATAGGCTCCAAAAATATACATTTTGAGCTGGTAAGAGAATAAACAACTCCTTTCAAATTTTCATCAACTAGGAAAAACCGAAGTCAAGATAATACTTTCAAGTGTTCAAAATTATCTAAGCTATCCTCCATCAATTTTTTTTTCTTTTTTACTTATCTAAATTAAAAAAAAACTAATTAATGACCTATAATTTACTTACAGTTCTTATATACTATTTTTTATATATTTATAATTTTAAAATACACTTAAGTATAACACATGCATTGGAACTTTATTGAATTAGATCATAAATATACTTTTAGAATTAAGAACTCAATCACATCTTCAATTTTTTTAACAAAAAAAAAAGATAAAAAATTAAAGTAACTAAACGAGGATAAATTATTAAAAATATTTAATTAAAGAAACTGTACAATATTTTCAAGACATTTCAAAATAAAGTGAGCGACATCATGTTTAGAAGGAAGAAAACAATTTATTAGAAATAACATATATTAATACACATTTATACCAACTCTTCTCTTGGATTTAACAAGGTTTAGATCTGTTACATCCTTAAAAGTGTTCTAGTTTGCTTTTACACGTAGAAACCCTCCATTATGACAATTACCATAGAATGCATTAAGAGTTGATTTGATAGTAATGATGTATTTGGAAAAAGGAAAAAAAAAAAAAAAAAGTGAGGGATACAGTATTTTAGGGTGCGAAGTTTATATATAATGCATAAGAAAGAAATGCTGCATAAATAATTTAAAGAAGGCAATTGTATAAGATACAAGATATTAAAAATTAGATGAATAATGTTTCATTAGATATATCTATCACCTTCCTAAATCCTAAGAGATACCCAACAATGTGATGCCATGAACTAAAATTGGATGCATGATCAAACAAGGCAGACACATGAACTAATATACTTAAATGTAGTACACAGTTAGCTGGTGGGCACCCGTTCACATTAATATTTGATGCTTGTTTTGTGGATTAAGACATGATTGGACCTAATCCCATGATTATAGGTCATTGATCTTCCTCCCCTGAAGTTATAGATGATGATTCGAAGCTTCTTTTCACTGTACAATCACTGATACCGCAAAATAGAGTTTGAATTCATGTTACTATAGCTGTATTACAATCCAAAACGATGTTCCTCTTTTCTCTCATTGGCATTTCAACTCATTTGTTGGGAGAATCAATTATGTACAAATCTAAAGTATTTTATATGCACCATATATTTAACGAGGTAACATCTTGAGATCGATATTAATTCCTCAACTAGTAGCTGTAAATGTTGGCTTTACATTTAAAAGCAAAACTAGAGTACTTATTTTTATATTTTTCAACATTTTAGGAGAATCCTAAATAATCTGCTTCAGTTGCTTAAAAATTATGTAATTGAGACAGTCAATATTTTTTTTTTGTAAATTTATGTAGTGGAACAAACAGAATTATACATACAAATGATGAAGCATACACCCAAGCAGCTACAGCTACCAAATCTGTTAAGTCTGTTAGCAGCAATAACAAAATATCATAAGCAAATAAAATATCAGCACCTGTTGCTCCTTCTGTTAACAATGAAAACGGAATGTCAGGAAATTAGTTATAGAATCTCCAATCATTAAATGTCATATGTAATCAATAATGAAAGAATATGTGTATAGAACAAGGCGTTGCCTGTGTATATATTAGCTTGAACAAGGAATGAATATATACAATAGAAAAATACAGAAAATACAACTGTTGCTCTTATTCGACTCTATTTTTCACTTCTTTCTATCTCAATCTCTGTTCTGCCTATTTCCTTTATGGTATCAGAGAATCATGAAGAAACTTCCTCTCAAATGGCTGCTTCCTCTCAATCTCCAGCTTCATCTACAATAGATACACCCTCTAATTCTCAAATCAAGTTACCAACTCTCAGTCAACCATTAACAATCAAACTTCATAGAAACAATTACTTGTTGTGGAAAAATCAAATACTCAATGTTGTTATTGCAAATGGTCTTGAAAAGCATCTAGATGAAACAATTTCTCCACCATCTCAATTTTCGGATCTGGAACGAATAGTCCCAAACCCTTTATATGGCACATGGCATCGACTTGATCGACTAGTTATGAGCTGGATCTACGATTCACTATCTGATTCAATGCTCACACAGATAGTTGCCTTCTCCACAGTAGCTGATATCTGGCTAGCCTTAGCCAAGACATATGAAGCAGCCTCACAATCTCGAGTTCTGGAACTTCGAATGGAATTACAGTCAATCCGAAAGGATGGGTTGTCTGCTGATGAATACCTTCTCAAACTCAGAACCGTCATTGATCAGCTACTATCAATTGGAGAAATCGTTTCTCAAAAGGATCAGCTCATCTATTTCTATCAAGGTTTGGGATCTGAATATAATGCACTTGTTACTTCTCTTCAATCCCATTCAACTCTCCCGTCTCTGGAAAAAGTGCACAATCAGCTTCTAAGCTATTGTAACACCCTGTAACTTCGTGATCGCGCCACATCATGAGTGAGCATCAGATGAATAATAATAAATGAATTAGAATTATGTACAAATTAAATACAGATGTAGATTATACTTAGGAATAAATAAAGCATTTCATAGCTCACTCGCGCTCGCGCAAAGATGCGTGATGCGAAAATGAAATATATCATTTGATGGAAAAAAAATAAAAATAAAAATAAAAAATAATAATAATAATAATAATAATAATAATAATAATAATAGTATGGTAAAGTTCTATTTCATGTTTTAGAGATATATATACATAAATAGCTGAAATACTTAGTTGATGTTTATTATGATGAGTGTGAAAAAAAAATTGAATTAATAACAATAAAAATAACAAAATGGTAACAGATATACATTTATCATAAGGTTCATACATTAATTTGGATGGTAACACACACACATATACATATACATATGTACATAGAAAAGAGATAAAAATATATATATCATTATAAATTTATCGTCAGGATTTATATAGATGTATGCACCCACTTACATGATCAGAAAAAAAAAAAAGAAAATAAATTAAACAAACAAATAAAATGAAAACATAGGCATATGTATATGTGGGTAACGAATGGTGTGTGTGTAAACAAGAAATGGTGTTCGGGCGGTGACAAGAGGTGTACTGAAGAAGAGAGCCGATGGAGAGAAGAGACTCGAACTGTCTGGACGATAGATAGACTGAAGGAGAAACAAATGGGGTGGCTTGCTGGTGTGGTCGGTGAGATGAACACACAAGAAGGGACTATCGTGATGCAGAACAAGGTAAGCTGAACGGAGGATGGGGTGGAGCAGCTGGGAACTGTGAAGCAGGGGATTGACTGAAGAACAAGAAGAAGATGAAGACGCCTGCAGCAAGTAGAAGAAGCAGGTAGGAGGAGATACCAATCTATGTGGGTTTTAAATTGTGATTTTCCATGTTGCTGCTTCTGGTGTCGCCGGACAAGAAGAACAGAGGAGAGGGGCGTTGAAACTGATCAACTGAAAAAGAAAAGAATGGAAAACAGAGTAATAGTGCTCTGTTGCAGCTACGGCTGCCAACACAGCTGCTGTTGCTACCACGACCGAACGAACAGAGACCTGGATGGAAGAAGAAACCGTGTAAGAAGGAAAGAACGGGGAAACAGAGTACGAAAGAAGGTGTTGCAGCAATGGTGGAAATGAATGAATGAAGAAAGGCAGCTGTTGCTGCCATTGCAGGCTGCTACTGCTGCTAATGCTGCACGTTGCTGCTGCTCATGTGCTAGCTGAAGAACGAAGAAAGAGACTTCGACAGAAAAATAAAGGAACTGGTGGGTGATCCGGATGATAAGGTACTGAAACGAAGAAGTTGCAGAAGGGTGCGTGCTGGCGGAGGAACGAAGAGAGGAGCTGTAGAGTGTGAAGGAAGAAGATGACGAACTGAGGCTGCAGGTGCATTTTGGTTGGCTGTAAATGCATTTTAGTCATTGATGGTGCGTGACAAAGGAGAACGAAGGAGCAGCACTGCTACTGCTACTGTTACGTGCAAACGAAGAAGAAACAGAACGTTGGTGCGTTCTGTCGTGCTTACGAGGTAGAAGGAAGACGAAATTGATGCCAAGGTTGGGAATTTTGTGACCAAAAAGCTTTAATAAAGAAATTAGCATTTCAGATAGTTGTCTGAAGAATTTTGATAGTGTTCAGTACACGGAAACGTGAAGAACGAGTTGCTGAACAGGGGTCAGCTGTTACTTGATTTCTGTGTTGGAACTAGAAAAACAGGGAGCAGCAGCTGTTTCTGCTGCTGTTGTTCCCTGCGGACTAACAAAGAAGTGCAGCAATGAAGAAGACGGTATGAGTTGATGCAAAATGGGATTGCTGCTGCTTATCGAGGAAGAGAAATAAGGTGCAGTTTGCCCTGTTGGTAGGAAAAGAGAAGGACCGAGCGCTGGTGATCAGTAAAACAAGAACAGGGGTGCTGTGTGGTTGAGTGGCTGCCATGGTGGGTGTGTTTGGACGGACTGAAAGGGAAGATGAAGAAGAAGCAATGAACCGAGAGCATCAGTTACACCATGAGGAAGAAGAAGAGGGAAGGTAAGAATTTAAAATTTTAGTGGGCTTATTCACTAATGAAATTATAATAGAAGTTATTAATCTAACTTAAAATTTTAATAAGGAAATTATAGTATAGTTTACTACCAATATAACATGAATTGGAATCTAATATAACAAAAAATAAATTGATACGAGTAAATGAGAACAAATAAAGTTTTAATGAATGCAACTATCTTATTATTGCAAAACATTAAGAGTTGAGGAACAAAAATTAACTAATGGATCTTTCATTTGTTCATTAAGTATATAATTTTAGTATTTAAATTAAGATCATTAAATTGAATACTTATTCAAGTAGTTAAACATCTAAATTAGGAAAGTAAATGAATAAAAATTGTTTGGAATGATACTCGATGATAATAATAATAATAATAATAATAATAATAATAATAATAATAATAATAATAGTATTAATTTTAACAAAACTCTAGTGATGCGAAAAGACGGAAAATCTTAACTACGAATGAGATTAAAGACTGAATAAATAGAAGTCTTATTTTGTTCGTAATTAAATTAATAACGATATTAATAAATTATTTAAATCTTAAAGATAAGTTATTATAAATCTAATTAGAAAGAAATGAATTGTAGAAACTTGAAATGTGATGACGATAATTTTAGTTTTAAAGTAAAGGTTAAGTTAAAAGAATTACTATTTTCCTATGACATAAACATAATCAGTAATGAAAAATTAGGAGATTTGAAAATTTTGAAATTGTTCTATCTTAATTATATGAAATTCTAAAATTGTAGGAATAACTCGAAATTTGTGAAAGTTGATATTTAAACCTTATAATTAATTTGGAAACTATTTAAGTTTGAGAATGTCGTAAACTAGACTGAATATGAAGTACAAATTTAGAAGATTTTATTTATTGCTAAATTTCAGATTTGACAATGCTATAGTGTCGGATTATTCAGAGGAAGGCAAGGTTGCCTGAGGAACAACAGAATCAGGTGGGTGTGACTTCCTTGCTCATCTGTATTATGTGGATTTAAGATTCAAAACATTTGTGTGGATAGTTCTAGGTTACTAGAAATCTTATTATGAAATTGATTAAATTGTTCGAAATGTGTGTGTGATGATGCAACTGAATAGTAACTCGTTCATTTCATGCGCAATATTTCATGACATGCATAAATAGAGGAAATGCATTAGGTAGCATTAGTTACTCATTTTAACTATCATGTAACTTGCATTCTATAGCATTAGATCTTTATTCGGACTACTTTTGCATGGTATGCATAATTTGAGAAATTATTCAGTAGATTGTGATATTAATTGGCATGATTTATGCTTATTTATAGCACTAAAGTAAGACGATGGTGTATTAAGAATCCACGTACCGGTACGATTAACGAGCCTGAAGCGGATCAAGGTGGCATCTCCTATATGTCACCGTTTGAGATCGTTGAGCCATAAGGCAGATCATAGGTATTTCCAACCGGAGCTGACTGTGACAGCTCGAAGTCTTTGGGAGATGGTACGATGCTGCAGTAAGTACGCTCTCTTAGACTGTGATGTGAGCATCGATTTATTTTGGACTGTTATTGGAACCCTCTGAGAGTAGATTGGATCACAGGGAATACCGAGAGGCATCTCAACCCTCTTCCGGTTTTAGATTCCGACTAAAACCAATGAATGTTTGAAACACCTAATGTTTGAAATTGTTTGTAATGTTTTGGATTAAGTCTGTATAATGCATGTGATGTGTAGGATCGATCCACTAAGCTTTCAAGCTCACTCCCACTTTAATTTTTCAGGTGCAAATGGACTTAGAGTACTGTAGCCTACTTCAGAAGACTCGCACTCTGATTGGACACCTCACAGGGAGGTCGTCCGGGATAGGTGACTTGGAAGTCATATTTAATATATTTTACTGGATGGTTTTCATGTATTTACATTAGTTTAATTTCAACTGTTTTATCTTTCGATGGCTTTCCTTGTGTAACGATTTCGGTTTAAATGAATATTTTTAAAGAAAATTCCGTTGCTTTATTGATAACTCATATTAGTGAAACCGGTGAATGTCTTGAGAAATTATTTTTAAACCCTTTTGTTTTATATGAGAAATTATTCAGAGATTGATTGGAGAACGGATCGTTATAAACTTAATTTTGAAGGGAAAAAAAATTATTTGGACAGAACGAAATTTTCAAGTAGCATCTTGATTTTTTACGGACAACGATCCCCACGTGAGGTAACACATGAACGGAGGTTCGGTCAAAAATTGGGGTGTTACAGCTATGATCTGCGTTTGAATCATCAACAATCTGTTGACAAACTTAATATGCCTCAAATACATCTTGCTTCGGTTCCTGTTTCAAAGTTTATCCCACAACGTTCACAATATCAGATTCCATCTTCTCAACATTAGTTTTCTGAACAAACTCGTCCAGTTTTCATAAGGCAGAACACTCCTTCTTCTATCCCCAATCCAAGCATCTTGGGACGACCACAAGCTCCACCTATGCCTCCTTCCAACACCTCGTGGCGTCCATCCAAACCTAAACCCAAGTGTCAAATCTGTGGTAAAACAGAGCATGTTGCTCTTGTTTGTTACCACTGAATGAATGCAGCTTTTCAACCTTCCCCGCGACTACCTCGACCAAATTTCTCTTTTCATCCATGACCTGCTGCTCCTTCCCTTACTGCCTATTTCCCTTCAGCCCGGTCTTTCTTCTTCGGCTATGTCTCAAGCATGGTACATTGATTCTGGAGCATCACACCATTTCACACCAGATCTCAATACACTGCAACAACCTCTACCAATTTCAGGTTCCGATCAAGTGATAGTTGGAAATGGCTCCTCTGTTCAAATCACCAATACTGGTAATACTATTCTCCCTACTGTTTCTATTTCTCGATCACTACTTCTTAAAAATGTGCTTCACTCTTCTTCCATCTCAAAACAACTTGTTAGTGTCTCTAAACTTTGTGTTGATAACAATGTATGTGTTGAATTCTATCGTGATCATTTTCTTGTGAAGGATCTCAACACGAATTTGGTTCTTCTTCGGGGTCCTCTTGATCATGGTTTGTATAAGTTTCCTTTCACACATACATTGCAGTAGGTCTCTCCTACAACTCTTGCATGTTCAGTCTCTCCTCAGGTTTGGCATCTTCGACTAGGTCATCCATCTTCTACTGTTCTGAATAATGTTTTTCATTTGTCTGGTTTACCATCTATGTTCCAATCATCTTTATCTAGTTGTCACTCATGTTGTGTTTCCAAGAGTTGTAAATTGCCCTTTGGTTTGTCTACTTCTCGAGCATCTAAACCTTTTAAATTAATTGATTCTGATCTTTGGGGCCCTGCCCCCACAATCTCTTTAACTGGTGCACGTTACTTCTTGTTATTCATTGATGACTTTTCTCGTTTCACTTGGATTTATTTACTTCGAACAAAGGATGAAGCACTCAAATATTTCTTACAATTCAAAGAGATGGTTTCAACACAATTTCATGCATCTATTGAGCAATTTCAAAGTGATTGGGGCAGTGAATATCAAGCTATTTCACCTGTTTTAACTTCTTGTGGAATTTTACATCGTGTTTCTTGCCCTTATACCCTAGAACAAAATGGGAGAGCTGAAAGAAAGAATAGACATGTGGTAGAAATGGGATTATCTTTACTTACTCACTGTTCCTTACCACAATCATTTTGGTCATATGCTTTTCTTGCTAGTGTTTACTTGATAAATCGGCTCCCAACACCAACGTTGTCAGGTGACACACCATATGCTTCATTGTATGGTAAACAACCTAAGTTTGATCATCTTCGTGTCTTTGGGTGTGCCTGTTATCCTTATCTTTGACCTTATATGAAGAACAAGTTGGAACCATGTTTCCTACTGTGCATTTTTCTGGGCTACAGCGCCTCACATAAAGGATATTTATGTTTTCATGCTGCTTTTGGACGTTTTATATATCTCCCGGCATGTTGTATTTCATGAACATGTATTCCCATTCCAAACAACACCTGCTCAACCAACCCCTTCTGTCAAAGCCACTACCACGTTGCCAGTATTTCCTCTTGTCTCAGAAATTAATAAACTTCAGTCTTCCCCTCCAACCACTATATCCCACACACAGTATCCAGATGCAGCTCATTCTGCCCAGCATAGCCTTTTTCAGGCTTCACCTGCAACCACACAACATTCAGATGCAATTCCTTCACCCCTATTTTGTGAGAACACTCATCCCATGATTACCCGTAGTAAGGTCGGTATCTTCAAACCTAAAGCCTTCACAATTACAGTGGCACATTCTTCTATTGCTGATATTCCTACTAATGTGACACAAGCCCTTGCCTCAAATGAATGGACCTCTGCTATGCTTGAAGAGCTCGGTGCACTACGCTCCAACCATACTTGGTTACTTACACCTCTTCTTGATGGCAAATCTTTGGTTGACTGCAAGTGGGTGTTTAAACATAAATTTAATTCGGATGGTTCATTTCAGCGCTACAAGGCTTGTCTTGTTGCAAAAGGGTTTAGCCAAACTCATGGTCTTGACTATTTTGAAACATTTAGTACTATTGTGAAGCCTGTTACCATTCGGATTGTTCTTACCCTTGCCTTATTTCATGGCTGGACGCTGCGACAACTTGATGTTCATAATGTTTTCTTGAATGGTGAGCTCATTGCGGAGGTCTACATGTGCCAACCTCATGGCTTTGCTGATACATCTTCATCCTCTCCTCTTGTGTGTCGGCTCCACAAAACAATCTATGGGCTAAAACAGTCTCCCCGTGCATGGTACAACAAATTGAGCTCGTTTCTTTTGCATTACTATTTTGTCACCTCAAGAACTGATCCTTCTTTGTTTATTCTCAACAAGGATTCTGTCATGCTCATTGTTCTTGTTTATGTGGATGATATCATCATCACTAGATCTGATAATGTGCTGATCACTTCTCTTATCTCAACCCTGCATAACAGATTTGCTCTTAAAGATCTTGGATCCTTACACTATTTTCTGGGTCTTCAGATTACAAGGACAGCTGATAGTATTCACTTAAATCAAACTGGATACATTTTTGATCTTGTTTCTCAGGCTGGCATAACTGAGTGTAAAGCCTACCCCACACCTATGGCTGCCCACACTTCCTTATCTCTTCATGATGGAGATCTCATGGAGAATCTTTCACTATATCGTCGCATTGTAGGAGCTCTACAATATTGTACTTTGACACGTCCAAATATAAGTTTTGCTGTCAATCGTGCCTGTCAGTTCATGAATGCCCCACGTCCTCGCATTGGATGGCTGTCAAAAGAATCCTGCGTTATCTTCGTGCCACCTCTTCCTATGGGTTATTGTTATCCACACCAACTGATTTTTTTCTCACTTGCTACACTGATGCCGATTGGGCTAGTTACCCTGATGATCATCGCAGCACAAGTGGTTATGGTTGTTTCCTAGGGCCAAACTTGATTTCCTGGTCATCTGCGAAGCAGTGTGTTGTTTCACGCTCTAGCATTGAATCAGAATATAAAGGTCTTGCTAATGCTGCAGCTGAACTGATGTGGATTGAATTTATTCTTCTTGAGCTCCGTCACTTTCCCATTACCCCTTCACTGCTTTTCTATGACAATCTCAGTGCTCTTCATCTAGCATCCAATCCTGTTATTCACTCCAGAACTAAGCATGTCGAAATAGACCGTCATTTCATTCGTGAACGTGTGCTCAACGGTGCCTTGCTACTTCATTTCATTCCCTCTCATGATCAACTTGCTGATATTCTCACAAAAGCATTGCCTTCTTCTCAGTTTCTTCAATTGCGCACCAAGCTCACCGTCATTCTTACGTCGCTTCGCTTGCGGGGGGATGATGAAGCACACACCCAAGCAGCTACAGCTACCAAATCCATTCAGTCTATTAGCAATAATAACAAAATATCAGAAGCAAATAAAATATCAGCACCTGCTGCTCCTTCTATTAATAGTGAAAACGGAATGTCAGGAAATTAGTTATAGAATCTCCAATCATTAAATGCCATACGTAACCAATAATGAAAGAACATGTGTATAGAACAAGGCGTTGCCTGTGTATATATTAGCTTGGACAGGGAATGAATATATACAATAGAAAAATATAGAAAATACAATTGTTGCTCTTATTCGACTATGTTTTTCACTTCTTTCTATCTCAATCTCTGTTCTATCTATTTCCTTTAACAAATAGATGTAAATCAAGGCCAAGAAGAAAAGATTTATGTGTGGATCGACAAAGATTCACTTACACCATGAAAAATGAGGATTTTATTCATTTAACAAAAACTACTGCACAATTAATATATTAATAAAAAATATTTCTATTTGCTTTACCATTTGAATGAGAAATTTATATAATAATAGAAATAGATATATAGAAACAATCCTTACACATGTCAGAGCAAAATGTACAAGACATTCTCAATTTATATATCCCAACCCCACCTAATTAACTCTCTTTTATTTTTATCTCATATTGAAGTCACTCCAATCATTTATTAGAAAAACCTTTTCAAATATTATATTGTAAAGTTTTACTACAAACATGTTTTCTATAGCATTTAATTTTTTTTTTTGTTAAATTTAATTTAAAGTAAGGCCTGTCTAATTGTCCTCTTAGAATTACCCAAGTGACTCATGAACAAATGACAATATTAGTATTTCGAAAAGAAGAAAAAGAAGTCAATGGAGAGATTTCCTTCTCTAATTTTATGCTCTTGTATCTTATGTCTCCTTAATAATGCCACAGCAAGAGACACCATTACTCCTGCTCTTGCTCTAAGGGATAATCAAACCCTGGTGTCAACTAGCGGTAGCTTCGAGCTGGGATTTTTCAATCTTGGTTGGTCTCAAAACCACTACTTGGGAATTTGGCACACGAAAATACCAGGTAAAACTGTAATGTGGATTGCCAACAGAGAAAGGCCGATTGCAAACAACAAAGGTGTTTTAAAGATCACTAATGAGGGAAAGCTCATCCTACTTGAAGAAACTGAGATTAATAGTATAGTTTGGTCCTCTTCCTGTAGCTCATCAGTGGATGAGACACCAAATCCAGTGGCCCAACTCTTAGATACAGGGAATTTAGTTGTGAAAGACAAGAATGATGAAAATTTAAGAAACTACTTGTGGCAAAGCTTTGATTATCCTCATACGTTGCAACTTCCGGGCGTGAAGTTGGAAAGAAATTTAAGAATGGGCCCGTGTGAGAAATATGACACTTGTGGTGCATATGGTTCTTGTGATGTTAATAACCCGCTAATATGTAGCTGTTTGGATGGATTTGTACCCAAATCAAGAGATAATTGGAATTCGAAAATTTGGTCTGATGGGTGCATTCCAAGAAGACCAATTGATTGCCAGAAAGGAGGAGATCAGTTTTAGAAATACGCTGGTCTCAAGTTACCTGATACGAGAAATTCTGTTCCTAACAAGACAATGAGCATCACAGACTGCGAGGAGCAGTGCTTGGGGATTTGTTCTTGTACAGCTTGTGCAGTTTCCGATATTAAACTAGGAAGTGGCTGCTTGCTTTTGTTAGGCCATCTGATGGATATTAGAACTTTACCTGAAAATGGCCAGGAACTCTTTGTAAAGATCACGGCAACTTCCCCGTTAGGTAATGATTTAATCAATGCTTCAGCTAGAAAGAAAATATTATTCTTTTACAATGAAGCAATTACTATCTAAGTTGGATTTCCTTGCGTTGTATTCCTCTAGAAACATTGTTTTACAATTCAATAATTATGTGTACCTGCTCTGTTTTTTTCCTTAATGCTTTCTTTCGTCTTTCTGCCGTTTTTCGTTTAGGTTATCAGCTCCTTTTTTGTTCAGGTTATCAGCTAAATAGGAGGAAAAAAAAAAAAAAAAAAACTAATAGTGGTATAGCAGTTAAAGCATTTTAGATGTAATTATGTAGATCATGAATTTTGTAGATGGAAGAATCTAAAGGACAAATTCTTTATCTCATGACATAGAGTTAGAATATATAATCATAAACCAGTTAAAAATTGTATAAATCGGCTAGCCAGCATGTTTGAGTAATTTATCATAACTTATTTAAAGAACAGGAGACTTATGGGCTAAAGCATATATAGGAACCATGTTTCAAGCTCATTAAGCATGCTCTGGTACCACTTCCATTGGCTCACGTAACTTCCAATATTATGTTTTGATAATTCAGATGAAGGAAAGGGACGGTTCAGGAAGAAGAGGCTTTTAATACTCACAGTACCATGCGTGCCTTTACTTTCAGCCGTTCTTCTCTTTGGTCCATTACTCGTGTACATTTGGAAGAAACAAAAGCACAAGAGAAGAGGTAGAATCAATTCATCAACCATTTTATCTGGAACTCAAAAGTTCTCACTAAGTTAATAGCATTATTCTTCTTAAAAGGCCATCATCCAAAATGAAATAAAATATGTGTGCATCTCTACAAAAATATTCCTATGCAAATAATTACAAACTGATTATCTAATTTAAGGGTAATTCGTGGGCTTGACTATAATTTGTCTTTATTTTCCTGTAAAATTGATTTTTTTTTTGTATTTATTTTATGATTAATTGTAATTTCTTGACTGTATTAGGCAACCATATGGAATGTTCAAAGGAAGAGTTGGAGTTGCCTGCGTTTGATTTTGTTACCATATCAATTGCCACCAACAACTTTGCTTCTGATAACAAACTTGGGCAAGGTGGTTTTGGTTGCGTCTACAAGGTTAAGAATGAGCTAAACATATATACACATACAAAATCCTTAATTACATTAATTGGATTAATGGACATTATCTCTCATCAAGTTTTCTTAATTGTCTTTTCAATTTAATAGGGTAAGCTACTTGATGGACAAGAGATTGCTGTTAAGAGACTTTCAAAGTGCTCAAATCAAGGACTCAATGAGTTCAAAAATGAGGTTATACTAATAAGTAAGCTTCAGCATTGAAATCTTGTTAAGCTTCTTGGATGTTGCATTCAGGGAGATCAAAAGATGTTGGTCTATGAGTACATGCCTAACAAAAGCTTGGACTCGATTCTTTTTGGTATTGTTTTTAACATACGCAATTACTTCTGTAATTGCTTGAAAATATTTTAATTTTATGTATTTATTTTTTCAATAATGTCATAAATCAAGTCAAGATGCTTTTATATGATTTAGTTCATTGCAATATATAGATCGAACAAGAAGAACTACACTAGATTGGCAAAGGCGCTTTGATATTATTTGTGGGACCGCTAGAGGTCTTCTATATCTTCATCAAGATTCTAGGTTGAGAATTATTCATAGAGACCTCAAAACTAGTAATATTTTGCTTGATGATGAAATGATCCCAAAGATTTCAGACTTTGGTCTGGCCAGATCATTTGGTGGGGATCAAAGTGAATCATGTACACGTAGAGTGGTTGGAACATAGTAAGTACCATACTTTACTAGTAGTTCTCATGGTTATATGTATGGCGAATAATTTATTTACTATTAATGTTGTTATGCAGTGGTTATATGCCCCCAGAGTACACAATAAACGGGCGATTTTCTGTGAACTCTGATGTGTTTGGCTTTGGCGTAATAGTACTGGAGATGGTAACTGGCAAGAAAAATAGACGATTTTATCATCCTCAGCATCATCACAACCGTCTTGAGCATGGAAGTACACACAAGCTATTATTACTTGCTAAAATGCTAAAGTTGACGCCTACAAAAATGCACATCAAATACTACTACGTACGTGTTTGTTTCCAAGCAAATGCTACCACACGCACATATACAATTGTTTAACAATAATTTAAATAATATTATTATTTATTATTAAATTGGAATTATATGTGTTTGATCTTTTAATTTGATTTAGAAAACTATAATTATTTTAAAATATTAATTATTTTAAAAAAATTAGAGTAGAAAGTCTAACGTTATGGGTGTAGAAAATTAACTAAAAGTTAGTAATTATTAAATTTGTATGAATAGCCCTATTAACAATAATTTAAAAAATTAATCTTTCAAAGGTACTTTGAGTTGGAAAAAAGTTTCACCATGAACTTCCTATATTAATTTGGTTATGGGATAATAAAAAATTGTTTAAGTACATGTATACATAACACAAGTAGGGAAACAAAGGGAAGAAGTTTTGTTCTCAAAACTTGATGCCTTCCACTTACAGCAGGATCAAAATTAATGAATAATTAAATTAAACTATCTGAATCATATTCAATTAACGTAGAAGATAAATGCACTCCTGGATATATTAATATCTATTTGTCAACCAACTATAGTTTTGAGTTCAATAGCTTTTCAAGGATATATGAAGTAAAATATGAATATAAAAAATTTTGGATTAGCAATAAATCTAAATTAATGTCATCATATATATGTGTGCTTTGATTTATATTGAAAAATATATAATTATCTAAAAATTTAGGCATGGAGGTTATGGAACGAGGGTAATCAATTACAATTATTGGATGCAACTATTGGGAGCTCCTCCATTCTATCTGAAGTGGTGAGATGTATTCATGTGGGTCTTTTGTGCGTACAAAAATTTCCAAATGATCGACCAAGCATGTCTTCTGTGGCATTAATGCTAGGATGTGAGAATGCAGAATTACCTCTGCCTAGTCCTCCTGGTTATTTTACAGAAAGTAGTCATGAACAAGCAAGTCAATCATCAAGAACGTAAGTTGCATTTACTACAAATGAAGTAACAATCACATCGTTGGAGGCTCGATAGCATTACCAAAATGCTACCAAAAGGCTTCCCTTTGGAATAGTTTGTATGTATACTTTTTGTATGAAATTATAATGTTTTATTTACTGCATAATGGGGTTTTTTCAACATTACAAGGCATTTATAGAGATGGCTATTAAGGATGTTTGTTCTTGATTTCAAACTCATTCAATTGACTTTATTATCTATACATATAGGGAAATCCTAATCAACCATAAAAAAAAATTGAAAAGAGTGCTTAATATTGATGTAGTTATTATTTTTCTTATGAAATTCCGTTATAATTCACAATTATTCGATGAAAAAGTTAAAATATTTATAAATATTGTAGTTTCATAATATATATATATATATATAT
>JAJIYU010008262.1:0-18266 GCA_030144865.1 Tinospora cordifolia | reverse complement strand
GTTTGAATTGAAATAATGATTTAGATGTTTAGAAAGATCCACTGGGCTATGTGCTCACCCCTTCCTTCTATTTTTCAGGTAATTGATTTACATGAAAACCATGAAAATTAGATAGATTCTTTTATTTAAAAAGTTTTTAATTTCTATATAAGGGCATGTTGCCCAAGTTTTAAGACTTCTGATGAAAGTTAGTAATTCTATTTTGAGATTATTGATCAACGACGTACTAGTTTGCATTACAAAGTTATGTACTTTATATTATTAATAAAGAAGTTGAATTTTTCTTTACCTTTAATTGCCTTGATTTTATTAAATGTGAATTTGTACCATTGAACTTACTCTAAGGCATGTGGTATTGAAAAATAAAAAGTCAAGTGTGTGTCACTTGTAAAGTAACACCGGCCCGGCCCGCCGTTTGGTTTAGTCCACCGTCAAGAGAATGGTGGCCGTGTCCAATGCTTAAAGATATGGGGGTTGGGGTGTTACACTTCTATAGTACCCAGCCAGGCCCAAGAAGCTCCTAATCTTGGTAACTGTCTTAGGTTGCTTCCATTCCATAACAGCTTCTCTAGGTCTACAGAGATGCCTTTTGCTGATACTACATGACCAAAAAACTTGATCGTCTTCATCCAGAACTCACACTTGTTGAACTTGGCATATAATTGATGCCTCTTGAGGGTCTCCAACACTATCTGTAAGTGTTCAGCCTCTGACTTGGAGTAGATTAGGATGTCATCTACGAATACCACCACAAACTAGTCAAGATACTATCTAAACACATGGTTCATCAAGTCCATAAATGTTACTGGGGCATTGGTCAAACCAAGGGGCATTCATGGTGAACTCAAAGTGTTCATACCTTATTCTGAAAGCAGTCTTGTGTATATCAGACTCCTTGATTCTCAACTGGTGATATCCCGACCTAAGATCAATCTTTGAGAAATGAGTGGCTCATCTCAATTGATCAAATAGGTCATTAATCTTGGGCAAAGGATACTTATTCTTCACTGTAGTTTAGTTTAGCTTCTGATAATTGACATAAAATCTCATAAAACCATACTTCTTCTTTACAAACAGTACTAGAGCTCCCCATGGTGATTCACTCGGCCTGATGAATCCTTTTTCTCGGAGTTCGTCGAGTTGAGATTTCAACTCGATCAGTTCTACTGGTGCCATTCTATAAAGAAGTATGGCTATAGGGTTGGTTCCAGGGTGGAATTCAATCTTGAACTCTAATTCTCTCGCAGGTGGTAGTCTAGGTAAGTCATCTGGGAACACATCCTCATACTCACAAACCGCTACTACGTCTTATATCCTTTCAGGTCAACAAGTTCTTTTTTAGAGAGTTCCTCGAACTCATTTTTTAGCCTAAAGCAGTTCAACATGGCTATGTTTGGACTCCTCGGTAATCTCTGCATCTCTCCGTTGATTCTATAAGTCTCCCCCGAAGGTAGGGTTATGATCACTAGTCTTTTAGGACAATCTATTTGGGCTTGGTACCGATCTAACCAATCTATCTCCAAGATTACATCATAGCCATAAAAAGGTAAGGTTAATAGATTAACTGTTAAGAGCTTATCCTCGAACCTTAGGTCACAACTACACATCGCTTTTGAAGTCACAGTAGTCCCTATTGGTGTGGACACTTTCAAAGTTAGGGGTATCACAAGTTGTAACCTATCAACTAGTTCTTCAGTGATAAAAGACTTAGAAGCACCTGAGTCAAACAATATTCTCACATCAACATTAAATAAAAGAAATGTACCTTCCAATGTAGGGACCTAGTCTTCTTGAGCCTCAACAGCAAATATTCTGACCCGATTCTGCCCACGGCCCTGGTTTTGCCCCTGATTGACATTATGTTACCGTTGCCTCCCTTGAGGGCAACCATTCTGACCTCCTCCCTATGGTTATTGTTGAGGAGCTTGAACAAGAATAGTTGGGCAATCCCTAGCAAAATGACCATTCTGTCTGCACAATAGCACAGCCCTTGCTTCCTAGCTTGTTCCTTAAACTCACTCGTGGTCTACCCTTGTTTTTGTGGCACTTTACTAACATTCTTACTTTTGTTCTGAGACCTATGATCTTTTCCACTCTCGGGCTTTTTATTTTTTCCCCTCATCCGTTGTTCCAGGTTGAGTTCTTATCCCAGTGTTAAAGCTTTCCCAATACATCTTTATATGTTTTTAGGCCCTGAGTCATTACTATCTTTCGAATCTGCGTCTTGAGAACCTTTACGAATCAATTGGCCTTCATTTTCTCCTCCCTGATCAAATTTGGTGAGAATTTGGCCAGTTTAGTGAAGTTTCTTTCATATTCAGTTACAGTCATCTCTCTCTTGTTCAACCAAATGAAATCTTCTTGTAGATTATTCAAGCTTACCTTCGAAAAGAACTTTACATAAAAGATCTTTGTGAATTTCTCCCAGCTCATAGCATCAACATCCGTACTAGGGTCCATCCTCATCATACGCCACCAACTTCTACCTAGTCCCTTGAAGTGGTGTGTGGCCAGTGCTACCCTTTGTAACACCCTAACCCCGGAACCTAATTGTTTAGCTAATCACAAGGCGGGCCGGGCAATGTTACTTTTACAAGTACACAACTTGCAACACATTCTATTTCAATTATCTCAAGTCTTATTAATTCATAATGAGCACACAACCCAAACAATTTAACTTCAATTAAATAAGACTATCACATAGGAAATAAAAGAAAATCTTAAATCTTATAATAAAGAAGTACATACTTGAATTTTCAAATAACAAAAGAGTACATAATTTAAATTAAAAACTAAATTCAGCGAAAGTCTTAATTTAAATAATAAAAACTTGCACAACATGCCCTCACATATAAACTTCCCAAATTTAAAATCTATCACATACTCAATAGTCTTCATAATTCAATTTCCTAAAAAATAAGAGGGGAAGGGATGAACATATAGCCCAGTGGATCATGCATACATGATAATCAAAATCTAAATCATGATTAGACATATAGAAAACTAAAAATAAACATGCTAAACTGAAAATAAAATATGCATGAACAGGCTAGAAACTCAAACCAGTAAAGTAGAAGTGTAGGAAATCTCATCCACCTTAGTTGCTTGTTTGTAAAAAATCCAACAGAGGTTCCCTTCTTTAATTCACTTCAAGAACAACTAGCAACTTCAAGAATGTAAAAGAAATCTAAAATCCTAACGTCTCTTTAAAAATCACTCAAGAACATAAGAGACAGAAAAGGTTTACCTAGAAGAGGACTAGAACAAGCTAAGAGGGAAGTGTCAACACTTTGCTTTGGGATGAAGAAGAAGTGAGCACAAGGGGGTTTACATAGATTTTAAGAGCACAATGGAGCATCTTTGGCAGCTAGGGCAACACAAAAACATTCCAAAGTCAAGGGGACGGTTTGCATATGACAGCTAGGGTTTGGTGTCCGAGGATATGATGATAATTTACATGGTTCGTGGCAAGATAGTGTATTTTTAGGTTTAGAAAACTTTCTTGTTCTTGTTTCTTTGGTTTCTTCTCTGCGTGTGACGGTTAGGGTTCCCCTTGGAGCATGGATTAAACTTTAGAAACTTTTAATTAGGTTCCTTCACATGTGTGCACACTCATACACACACGTATGGGCCGATTTTGGGGTGTATGAACTATGGGTGCACCTGATCATTCGTGGGTGGTCATGCATTCATGGGTCCAAATGAATTTAATAAAAATTCATATCTCATTATATAACAAGAATTTTTGTGTTCATAATAGACTAATACATATTTTCAAACCATTTTTTGACTAGGGTGATCTCTTGGCCAATTATGTTGATTTTTTGATATGTTGTCTAGTTGATTAGTTTATGTCATTTCATGAAATTGCAGGATATTTAGATATCCTAAGGGTCACTAAATGAGGATTTTGGACGTGCTATGTTTGCCCTTGAAATGGACCCAATTTCATTTCTCACCCAAATTTCATCCAATTGATATTGAGTTTCTAATTTCATTAAGTATAGGATTTTTTGGGTATTACAACCTTCCCTCTTTATAAATATTTCATCCTCAACGTTTTACGACATCATTAAGGTTCCTAGTCTACATATGTGGATATTTTGTCTTTATTTCGCTTTCCAGTTCCCAGGTAGCTTCTTCCACTCCATGATGCTTCCACAATACTTTAACTAAGGGAATATCCTTAGTTCTTAGGCTTTGTACTTTGTAGTCAAGGATTCTAACAGTCGTTTCTTCATAAGTAGCATCATCCCAGATGTTTACTTCCTCCCAGTGGATGATATGAAGAGGATCTGGCTCATACTTTCTCAACATAGACACGTGGAACACGTTATGAGCCGAGGTCATCCGGTTAGGTAAATCCGACTCATAAGCACATTCCCCGATTCTTCTAAGTATTTCAAAGGGCCCAACAAATCTTGGTGATAGCTTCCCTTTGAACCCGAGCCTCTTGATGCCTTTATGAAAACTAATTCTTAAAAACATCTTGTCCCGGACTTGGAACTCTAGTCATTTCCTTCTTTTGTCAACATAGCTCTTTTGACGGCTCTGAGTTGTAATCAACCTCTTCTGGATTAGTTTGACTTGATTGTTCATTTCTTCCACCAAGTCTAACCCAGTCAACTCATGGTCTTCAAGCTCAACCAACAAGTTGGTGATCTGCAGGGCCTTCCATAAAGAACCTCATATGGAGCCATCTTAATACTTGCCTGATAACCGTTGTTATAGGCAAACTCCGTCAAATGTAAGTACTTGCTCCAATTTCCTTTAAAGTCCAGAACATATAATCTCAACATATCCTCTAAGGTTTGGATAAGTCTCTCAGACTAGCCATCTGTTTGAGGGTGAAAAGCAGTACCCATGGTGAGTTTAGTGCCCAACTCCTTTTGTAGATTCTGCCAACACTGAGAGGTTAAGCAAGAGTCTCTATTAGATACAATCATCTTAGGCACACCATGAAGTCTTACTATTTCCTTCACATACAGTTCTCCTAGCTTACTGACTTGTTTGGGGATTTGATTGGCAAGAAATGAGCCACTTTAGGAGACGATCCACAATCACTCAAATGGTGTCTTCTCCCTTCTAGTTCCTTGGTAAACCACTGATGAAGTCCATAGCAATGTTATCCCACTACCATTCAGGGATAGGGAGTGGTTGTAGCATTCCATAGAGTTTCTAGTGTTCTGCTTTCACTTGCTGACAGGTTAAGCACTTGGCAACATGCTTAGCTACATCCCTCTTCATTCTTCTCCACCAGTAAGTCTTTCTAAGATTCTTGTACATCTTATGTCCACCTGAATGCATCATATATTTGGTCTGGCGAGCCTCACCTAGTATAGTCTGGTTACTCTGTCCATTTTGGGGCACATAGATCCTCTCCCTGAGCCTTAGGATATTCTTAGCATCTAACTTGAAGTGAAAATGCTTACCCTATTCGACTCCTTCTATCAGACCTACAAACTACTTTTCTTGTCTCTATTCTTCCCTGATATGATATAGTAAAGCTGGTTGGCAAGACATGCTAAAGAGGTAGGTTTGTTTGTCATTCAAGGTTACACCTAACCTAAAGTCTATGGTTAACTAGTACTTATGTTTAAGATTGAAAATTCTTTGGTAACATCCCACCTCCGACTTAGTAGGCTTGACCACACTGCAGGCCTTAGGATTGCTGCTTTAAATGTCTAACACTTTCTTGCTATTTTTAACATTCAAAACATAGCCACAAAAGCTCTTAAGGAAATTAATTTCATTAATTGAAAATGTTTAGGTACAAAACCTTGTTCAAGCCAAAATTCGTAAACGCTAACATATAGCAATTTTTAAGCAAATGACTCTACGCCGCTAATTATATTTAAGACAAGTTTTCCCTTCGTAATATTGTTATACTAGGGTTTCTAAGGTAGGTCTTGATCTTATTGAGCCTCAACCAAAAACACTCTGGCTTGGTTCTACCCATAACCTTGATTTTACCTCTAATTGGCATTCTGTTGTTGTTATCTACCTTGAGAACGATCATTCTGACCTCCTCCCTTAGTGTTTTGTGGCTCAGGAGCCTGAGCGGATGTAGTCGAGCAATTTCTGGCAAGATGACCCTTCTACCTGCACACATAGCACAATCCTTACTTCCTCGCCTGTTCTTTTGACTCTTCTTTATTTTGCCCCTGTTTCTATGTGTGGGGTGCTTTCTCACCACTCTTTTTATCCTTTTGGGCTTCTTGGTTTTCTTTTTGTTCCCAGGCCTTTTGTTCTTTCCCCTCAATCATTGTTCTAGGTTGAGCTCTTATTCCAAAGTTAGAACTTTTTCCAATACATCTTTGTACGTTTTTAGGCTAAGAGTTCTTACTGTTTTTTGGATTTCCATCTTGAAACCCTGTGGAAAATGATTTGCCTTCATGCTCTCTTCCCTAATCAATTCTGGCAAGAATTTGGCTAGTTCAGTGAGCTTTCTCTCATATCGGCTACAGTCAGTCCCTCTAATTTAGCCAGACAAATTCTTCTTGAAGCTTACACAGTTGCTTCAAGGAAGAACTTTTCGTAGAAGATCTCCGTAAACTTTTTCTAGCTCATTGCTTCAACATTTGTGTTAGGATCCATCTTCATCACTCGCCACCAACTTCTGGCCGGTCCCTTGAAGTGGTATGTCGCCAACGCTACTCTTCGTGATCTTGTCACCTTCAGTACATTTAGATGTTCTTCCATTTCTTGATACCAGTGATTAGCACTAATACAGTCTATGGTACCATCAAACTAAGGAGGGTGAAGCTTATGTAACTTCATCAACATCTTCCTCTGCTTTTCATCCTCCAGGTTCTCCTAAGTCCTCTAACAATCTAGAACCTCGAATATAGGTGCTGGCTGCGATGCAGGAATTGGTTCAGGTACCAGTGGCTGTGGTGCCGCCTGAGTTAGTGTCCTCATTATCTGGTCTAAGATTCTCTGAGAACCTTTATTCATCATGTTTCCATTCTTGCTTCCATCCCAATAGGAGTTTCCTACTCTTGTTGTTTAGTTTCATCTGACATTGCAGCCCTAGTAGCATATTTCTTTGATCCAGCCATTATCTACAAGTTAGGAGCCATTTTAATATCTAATAAGGTTTCATAGTGAAAGATTAAATGAATTATAATCTAGGGCACACAACCTATCTACCCTTATCTTTGAGATACAAAATGTTTTTCCAAACTTGAGGAGATGGTTGTCTCGTCCATGTTCTTTCATTGAGTTTGTACTCCTTAGCCTTTCGTTTCGTTCGTTCTATCATGACTCTAAATTCATGTCTCTAAGTTCTCGATTTGTTCAGCGGCCTATAGTTTATGCTGCTAGGTTTTTGTTTGTTCTTGGGTACAAGATTTGGTTTCATATGACATGCATATAAACAATTCAAGCATGTTTTTCAAACAATCATATAATCAAGCAATTTCACGCTAGCATAGCAAAATTTCAGGCTTCTAACTAAGCTTCTAGGTTTAATTGTCTCATACCACTCTACCCCTTCCACTTAGACTTTCACTCAGAAAATTGCAACACCTAAACAATTTCACAAATGTCTCGATAACTAAGGTTTCTCGAGCCCACTATACCTAACCGTCCCATACCAGCCAAGCATAGAAAAAAAGTTACCAACCATTCACCAAACATGGTCCATCATTCTCCAAGTCCAGGCTTCCTCCATAACCTCGAATTCCTATGCGTCCCATCCCAGATAGAAACCAGAGTCATAGTTACTTCTCGATCTCGTGTCCTAACCAAACAAGATTCAGCTCTCACACATTTTTAGTTTCTAACCTATGTCCTAAAGTTTTATGCTTTTGATCCACTTTTTCATCCATGTTACTTCCTAAGGTCACTTCCCTAAACCTAGGGTTTTAATTTGGTTGACTCACAACCTTCTGTCTAGTGAAGACACCATTTTTGGCATCGTTGTCGACTTCTAGTCACTTTCATGCCCTAATTTTCTACCTTCTAATTTTCTTTTATAGAAAGTAAGAATGTTTTTTTAACTCAAACCTCTCGTATAAGTTGGTGGGACAACCTCCAGATCGGGCAATGAGAGCAAAATCTGCTTAGCAACTACAATTTCTGGGGCGGGATAACCTACCTCCCTTTTAATGTTTAGTTTTACTCATGACAAGGCTTACCCACTATCAGCTCAACTTGCAGTCTTTGTATCCAAACAAAACATTTCAAAATGCATATTTCCTTTTTGAAAACACTTTCCAAAATATTTTTCAATTTTAAAAAATAGAAGGTAGGGCATTCTAATTTCAATAGGTAAACCTAATTGAGCTATATTTCCTAAGTCTAATACCACCGTTGGTATAAGACCAACTTTCTAGTTATTGTCCAACAACACATGTTTAGGCTTAACTTTCTATTTCTAGCCTAAAGCATTTAAAGCCTAGGCTCTGATACCACACTTACAACACCCCAACCCCCGAGACTTGATTGTTTAGCTAATCACAAGGCGGGTCAGGCCATGTTACTTTGATAAGTACACAAGATGCAACATATTCTATTTCAATTATCTCAAGTCTTATTAATTCATAATGAGCATACAACCCAAACAATTTAACTTTAATTAAATAAGACTATCACATGGGAGATAAAAGAAAATCTTTAATCTTTATAATAAAGAAGTACATACTTGAATTTTCAAATAACAATAGAGTACATAACTCAAATTAAAAATTAAATTCAGCAAAAGTCTTAATTTAAATAATCAAAACTTGGGCAACATGCTCTTACATATAAACTTTCCAAATTTAAAATCCTATCAAATACTCAGTAGTCTTTATGATTCAATTTCTTGAAAAATAAGAGGTTAAAAGGTGAGCACATGGCCCAGTGGATCATTCTATAATCAACTATATTACTAATTTAAATCAAAAACACATTCAAATTCAAACACTTATAAACAATTAAGCGATTCAAACAACATCTATGGTTATTGTTGACATTAAGACTGAAAGGGGTTTTAATCCCTTGATGTTCTTATCAAATACTCTACTCTTAGATGGAAAGACAATTCATTTTGTCATATTCCATTGGAATAAGAATCTCATGTCCACATTCCAAGTATTTTGGGTTATACCCATCCACACATAATGATGAACCCCATATACACTTAATATATGTAAAGAACACCTATAGCATCACTTAGATTACTATGACAATACGTGGTTCATAAACTTCAAAGTCTTAAACTTAAATTCTCACATATCCTTAAATAAAAAATCAGAATGGTAAAATTAAGAATAAAACATTCAAAAATCGTAAAAATAATGCATGGCATGCTTCACAATTCAACTTAAACTTAAGCTTGAAAATTAGGCATGGCATGGTGTCATGAATACTTAAAACATGCATATATGATAATCAAAATCTAAATCATGATCAAACATATAGGAAACTAAAAATAAACATGGTAAACTAAAAATAAAAGATGAATGAACATGCTAGAAATTCAAACCAGTAAAGTAGAAGAGTAGAAAATCTCATCCACCTTAGTTGTTTGTCTAAAGAAAATCCAACAGAGGTTCCCTTCTTCTATGCACTTCAAGAACTACCAGCAACTTCAAGAATGTAAAAGAAATCTAAAATTCTAACTTCTCTCTAAAAATCATTCAAGAACACAAGAGAGGAAAAGGGGTAACCAAGAAGAGGGCTAGAACAAGCGAAAAGGGAAGTGTCAACTCTTTGCTTTAGGATGAAGAAGAAGTGAGCACAATGGGGTTTATATAGATTTCAAATGCACAGTGGCGCGTCTTGGGCAACTAAGGCAACACAAAAAAATTCCAAAATCAAGGGGATGATTTTCATATGAAGACTAGGGTTTGGTGTTCAAGGATATGATGGTAATATACTTGGTTGGCGCCAAGATAGTGTATTTTTAGGTTTAGGAAACTTTCTTGTTCTTGTTTCTTTGGTTTCTTTTTGTGTGTGATGGCTAGGGTTCCCTTTGTAAGAATAGATTAGACTTTAGAAACTTCTAGTTAGGTTCCTTCACATATGTGCACTCATACACACACATATGAGCCAATTTTGGAGTGTATGTACTATGGGTGCACTTGATCATTTGTGGGTGGTTATCCATTCATGGGTCTACATGAATTTAATAAAAATTTATATCTCATTATATAATAAGAATTGAGGACTTTAATCTATATTTTTGTGTTCATAATAGACTAATACATATTTTCAAACTATTTTTGGACTAGGGCAATCTTTATTTCATTTACTTTCCTAATTTAGACTCCATTGAAGGGTACTAGGCAAATGAAATCCTAATTATTGGCCAATTGTGCTGATTTTTGGCTTTATTGTCTAATTGATTATTTCATGTCATCTCATGAAATTTCAGATCATTTTGAGGTCCTACGGGTCACTAAATGAGGATTTTGGACCTGTTATGTTTGCCCCTAAAATAGACGTAATTTTATTTCTCACCCAAATTTCATCCAATTGATATTGAAATTCTTATTTCATTAAGTACAGGATTTTCAAGGTATTACAGATGAAGACCTAGAACACTTGAGGATTGTGTTGGAGACCATTAGAAGAAACCAATTGTATGTCAAGTTCAGCAAGTGCGAATTTTAGATGAAGACGGTCAAGTTCCTTGGCCATTTAGTATCAGTAGAAGGCATCTCTATAGACCTTGAGAATGTAGAAGTTGTCATGGATGGGAAGCAACCAAAGATAGTTATATAGATCAAACGCTTCTTAGGGCTAGCTAGATATTACCAAAGATTCATCTGAGACTTCTCCAAGTTGGTCGAACCCATGAGAAAGCTAACGAGAAAGGGAATCAAGTTCAATTGAGATGAGAAGTGTAAACAATCATTCCAAGAATTAAAAAGGAGATTGATTCCAGCTCCAATCTTAGTCACTCCTAACCGTGGTATTGAATATGTTTTGTATACAGATGCTTCGCAAAACAGATTGGGTGCAGTCTTGATGCAAGAAGGAAACGTTGTTGCATACACCTTAAGACAACTTAAGTTCCATGAGCAAAAGTACCCAACCCATGATTTAGAGTTGGCTACCATTGTATTTCCCCTTAAGATTTGGAGACATTACCTTCATAGCGAGAAGTTTGATCTATTTTTAGACCACAAGAGTTAAACATACATCTACACCCAGAAGGAGTTAAACCTCATGTTGCAAAGATGGATGGAGTTCCTTAAGGATTATTATTTCCAACTACACTACCATCGAAAGAAGGCCAATGTGATGGTTGATGCCTTGAATAGAAAATTCAACAAACTGAAGGAGGAAAAGGGTCAAATGTATTAGTTAATTGAGGATTGTAACCTAGGCGTGATTTCAGATGAGAAGCAAGCTTATCTTTACAACATGATTTGCCAACCAGATCTTCTACATCAGATCAGGATGAACAAAGGTAAGATAAGTGGCTCACAAGCCTATGAAAGGAGTTGAATAGGGTAAGCATATTGACTTCAGGATGGATGCTGAAAATATCCTAAGGCTTGGAGATAGAATTTGTGGGCCTCAAAATGGATAGAGTAAGCAAACCATACTAGACGAATCGCGTTAGACCAAGTACATGATGCATCCAGGCAGTGACAATATGTATCAAAACCTCAGAAAGACCTATTAATGGTGAGGAATGAAGAAAGATGTAGCTAAGTATATCTCTAAGTGCCTCACCAATTAACCAATGAAGGTTGAGCATAGAAAACCCTCCAAAATGTTACAACTACTCCTAGTCACTGAATGGAAGTGGGATAACATTGTCATGGACTTTGTCAGCAGATTACCCCAAAACCAAAAAGGAGAAGATATTGTATAGGTGATTGTGGATGGACTCACTAAGGTGGCACTTTTTTTTTCTATTAGATCCATAGACCAAGTTAATAAGTTGGATGAACACTATGTAAAGGAGATAGTACGACTCATGGTGTTCCTAAGACCATAGTGTCAAATAGAGACTCTCAATTCACATCACGATTTTGGTAGAGTCTACAGAAAAAGTTGGGCACTAAACTCACCATGAGCACCGCTTTCCATCCTCAAACTGATGGCAATCTGACAGAGTCATCCAAACATTAGAAGACATGTTAAGGTCTTGCATCCCTGATTTCAAGGGCAATTAGAGCAAGTATTGCAATACCTTAACTTTGAGAATATACAAAAAATAATAATTTCTACACGAGTATTGAGGTACTAACAGCCAATACCATAGTACTACGATTAAAATTTGAAAAATTTGACAAAGACGTGGTGCCGCAGTGTCACAATGCAATACAATGGTACTGCAATTAGAAAACTTGTAATCTTGGGCACAATTGAAAACCAGAAATGGAAGGTTGGAATGCTACGATTGCCTCGTATATGTATATATATACATCTATGCATAGAAGAAGAAGAACCCTAATCACATTCTTGCACTCTGCAGCCGCACATAAACTTCTAGAGATTGATACCAGCCACCTCTAAACGATGTTTTCCTCTTCTCAAACACATCCTAAGTCCGGTCTACGCCTCTTAACTGTCTCACAAGCTCAAATAGAGGAAAAGGCTACACTGTTTGTGAAGTGGGGAAACTTGGGCATCATTCTGGACAGCCATATGAAGGCAAGACTTTGATTTATGCGAAACCTATGTGGTTTAGCACTATTTCGATGTTACTTTGAGTTTAAGAATGTTCTTCTACTATAACAGAGATTTGACACATTTGACGACATTCTAGTGAGGCTAAATCAAGGGACAACAAAGGGAAATAAGGTATAGCATTTCTACTCCCTATTCTGCAATACTGAGAGGATAATGAACACTATAGAGTAGTTATTTCACATTCTTTTACAACAACACGCATATTTGACTTAGAAATCATTATATTATGGGTTTGAAATATTTGGAATATAACATATATTGAGAAATGGTTAAAAATCCATAAAGGTTAAGGACTCAAGAAGACTTGGATGCAGAAACATAAACTGAAGGGAATTGAACACAGAATTAAGTGGAGATGACTATATTCTCTCTCTCTCTAATATTATCGTAGTCTCAAATGTGATACATGACTGATTGGTTACTATCTTTACATTCTTTAGAAGCATCCTAGGAATGTAACAATGCTTAACTATTTGATTGCTGGTTTGTTATACGTTTATAGCAAGACATATGATTTGCGTGTTTTCAACATTGATTCAAGTATATGCCATCTATGTTATTTAGTGAATAGCATGATTTATGTGACCTGGTGCATGAGTAATGAATTATTAACTTGATTTGATGCACACATGTAATGTGACAAATAGATAAATTGTGCGTGCTAGTGAATACTAAATAAAGACAATTAAGAGTATAACCACGTACCAGGGCGATGTTACAAATGTTATGGCAGTAGTCTGGTGTCATCGTGGGTATTTTTCCACCGTAAGTGGATGTCCATGCTATTGTGGTAGTAGTTGAGAAGGGGCTAAGGATTGAGTGAGACCTCACTCCTAAGGTTGTGTCATGATGAAGAATTAGCCTTCAGGGCAATACTTTCAAGAATTCAGAAATAGGAAAATACCAAGGAGACTCTTTTTGGTTTTAACGACAACCTAAACAATTGAAGTGTTTGAAACGCATAATAACTTAGAAGTGTTTGCGTGTGTTGTGTTTTTGACTTTGATAATGTTTAAGATGTGCTATATATTATCCACTGGGCTCTTGAGTTCACCCCACTAATCTATTTTTCAGGTAATCACTAAGATATTTGCTCATAGCAAGTAAATGGACACCATTGGAGTAATCTAGTGCAATCCACTATTGAGGCTGCATAGGAGTAAAAATTTTCCATTTGTTCATATTTGTAAGGCATGGGACCCATATTAGTTTCAGACAGAGATTCTAAATTCACATCTCATTCTGGCAGAGCCTACAAAAGGAATTGGGTAGTAAACTCACCATGAGCACTGCATTTCATCCTCAAACAGATGGATAGTTTGAGAGGGTTATAAAGATACTAGAAGATATGTTGAGAGAATGTGTCCTTAACTTTGAGGGTAATTGAGTTAGTACTTGCACTTAACAGAGTTTGCCTACAATAACAACTACCAAGCAAATATTCAAATGGCTCCATATGAGGCTCTCTACGACAAACCCTGTAGATCTCCATCTTGCTAGCCAGACCTTGAAGATCATGTACTCATGAGGCCAAACTAGTATAGGAGATGAATGAACAGGTGAAACATATTCAAAAGAGGTTGACTATAGCTCAAAGTAGGCAAAAGAACTATGCAAATAAGACAAGAAGACCTCTAGAATTCTAAGCTGGTGATAGAGTATCCCTGAAGATCAACCCTCAAAAAGGGATCGAGCGTTTTGGGGTCAAGGGAAGCTATCATTGAGATTTATTGGTCCATTTGAAATACCCAAGCAAGTTGGTGAATGTGCCTATGAGCTGGATCTACCAAACAGAATGTACTAAATCCACAACATATTCCATGTATCGATGCTACGAAAATATGAACTAGACCCCTCTCAAATCATACATTGGGAGGAAGTTGATATTCAAGATGATGCGACTTACAAAGAACTAGCAATCAGGATATTATATTGTAAGGTGCAAAGTCTCAGAACCAAGGACATTCCTCTAGCGAAGGTTTTGTGGAGACACCATGATCTAGAAAGGAGTTAGAGAGTAAAATGAGGAAGAAGTACCCTAACCTATTTACTAGGAGTGGCTAACTGGAGATCATCATACAAGTATGTGATCACTTTAAGTTTCGAGGATGAAATTCTTTAAAGGGAGGTAGGTTGTAATATCCCAAGTTTGAGAATACACAAAAATAAAATAAACTATAATGAAATAAAAAATAAAAAAATTATTTCCCCACCAGTACCGCGTTACTGCGATTAAAATTAGAAAAATTTGAGAAAGACATGATACCGCAATATCATGACACGATACTGTAGTATTGCGGTTAGAAAACTCATAATTTTGGGCGCAAAAGTGATATCGCAAGACTAGGATGCAGTACTGTGATTAGGAACAGTTTGAATACTGCCTTACTGAGACGAAAAACCACGACAATGTGATTGGAAACCAGAAATGGAAGGTTGGAACATTGTGACTGCCTCATATATGTATATGTATATATATATATATAAATCTATGCGCAGAAGAGGAAGAACCCTAATTGCACTCTTGCACTCTATAGCCAAGCATACACTTCCATAGACTGATACCATCCACTTCTAAGCGATGTTTTCCTCCTCTAAAACTCATCCTAAGTCCAATGTACGCCTTTCCTTTCTCTCTTAACTGTCTTATAAGCTTGAATAGAGGAAAAAGCTATGCAGTTTTGTGAAATGGGTGAACTTGGGCATCATTCCGGAGACCATACAAAGGTAACACTCTGATTTACACAAGACTTCTTTGGTTTAGCACTATGTCAATGTAACTTTGAGTTTAAGAATGTTCTTCCACTATAACAGAGTATTAGATGCATTTAATGGCATTTTGTGAGGCTAAATTGAGGGATAATGAAGGGAAATAAGGTATAGCGTTTCTACTTCCTATTTTGCAGTACTGAGAGGATAATGAACACTATAGAGTAGTTATTTCACACTCTTTTAGAAACAACACGCATATTTGATTTAGAAATAATTATATTATGGGTTTGAAATACTTAGAATAGAACATATACTGAGAAATGGTTTAAAATCCTTAAAGGTTATGAACTTAAGAAGACTTGGGTGCAAAAACAGAAACTGAAGGCAATTGAAACATAGAATTAGGTGGAGATGACTATACTCTCTCTCTAATATTATCTTAGTCTCAAATGTGATACATAACTGAGTAGTCCCTATCTTTACATTGTTTAGAAGCATACTAGGAATGTGACAATGCTTACCTATTTGATTGCTGGTTTGTTATACGTTTATAGCAAGACATATGATTTGGTGTTTTCAACATTGATTCAAGAATATGCCATCTATGTTGTTTAGTGAATAACATGATTTATGTGACCTGGCGTATGAGTAATGAATTATTATTCTGATTTGATACATACATGTGATGTGATGAAAAGATAACTTGTGCATGCTAGTGATCACTAAATAAAGACAAGTAAGAGTCTAACCACGTACCAAGGCGATGATACAAATACTGTGGAAGTAGTCTGGTGTCATCGTGGGTATTTTTCCACCCTAGGCTGGTGTCCATGCTGTTGTGGCAATAGTTGAGAAGGAGCTGAGGATAGAGTGAGACCTCATCCCTAAGGTTGTGTCATGATGAGGAATTGGCTTTCGGGGTGTCACTTTCAAGAGTTTAGACACAAGGGAATACCGAGTAGATTCCTTTTGATCTTAACAGCAACCTAAGCAATTGAAGTGTTTAAAACGCATAATGATCTATAAGTGTTTGCATATGTTATGTTTCTTACTTTGATAATGTTTGAGATGTACAGTATATGATCCACTAGGCTCTTAAGCTCACCCCACTAATCTATTTTTCAGGTAATCAATGAAGATACTTGCTCACAGGCAAGTAAATGTACACTATTGGAGTAATATGATGCAATCCACTGTTGAGGTTGCATAGGAGTAGAATTTGCCATTTGTTCATAGTTGTAGGGCATGGGACCCATATTTAATTTATGCGTGGTTGGTTTATTCATTGACTTCGGCCAGGGGCCAAGTGTTGGTTTAATGACTCTTTTGAACTCAGGCCATGGGAACAAAATATTTTATTTCTTTATGAGTTTAATCATATTATTTCTAGTTGAAATGTTATCCTTATGTTAAATAGTGCATGATATTATTATTTATGTTTTCGTACACTAATGTTTTATTGGGATGGTTATGAGAGAGAAAGAATACAAGTAGCATCTTAGTTCTCAAATATTGAAAGCAAGAGTGATCGTACATTTGACTTGATTTCGTCTCAAGGTGAGAGATGAAGACGCCTAATCAGCGGCATTGGTAACAAGATTTGGGGGCTGAGGTGTTACAAGTACCTATACTTGGCAGAGTTTGCCTACAACAATAGTTATCAGGCAAGTGTAAAGATGGTTCTTTATGAAGCTCTCTTAGGAGGTCTTGCAGATCACCAACCTGTTGGGCTGAACTTGAGGATCACATGCTTATTGGGCCAAATCTAGTGGAGGAGATAAACAATCAAGTAAAACAGATACAAGAGAGATTGTCTACAGCACAGAGTAAACAAAAGAGTTATGTCGATAAAATGAAAAGGCCCTTAAGTTTTAGGCAAGTGATAGAGCATTCTTTAGAATAAGCCCTCAAAAAGGAATCAAGTGATTTGGATATAAAGGAAAGTTGTCACCTAAATTCATTGATCGATTTGAAATAATTAAAAGAATTGAAGAATGCGCCTACGAGTTAGACCTATCAAACAAAATGTCCTCAGTTCACAACGTGTTTCATGTATCAATACTGAGGAAGTATGAACCTGATCCCTCTCACATAATCCATTGGGAGGAGGTAGACATCCAAGACAATGCCACAAATGAAGAAGCGATAGTTAGGATCCTCTATCGCAAGGTACAAAGGTTGACAATGAAGGATGCTTCCTTGGTCAAAGTTCTTTAGAAACATCAAGGAGTAGAAGAGGCCACCTGGGAGTCGGGAAACGAGACGAAGGTTAAGTACCTAGACTACTTCACTAGAAGTACGTGACTAAGCGATACCTAAGTGGATAAATGCAATTTTGAAGACGAAATTTCTTTTAAGGGGAGTAGGTTGTAATACCCTAAAAATTTATACGAAAATTCTATAAATTAAATGAAAAAAATTGACTTTGACAATTTTATGAAAATTCGATGCAAGACACATGTATTTTGTAATACCCCAGAATTTTGTCAAAAAAATTTAAAATAAATAAAATAAGCCAAATAAATTAATCTCAAAGATTTTAAGAAATCGTGGGTGCAAATGGTGGGTTGGCACATGAAAAATAAAATAAATTAGAGATATAGTGAAAATTAAACAAATAAAACCTTAATTTGATAATAAAATAAAAAATTAAGGTTTAATAAAATAAATAAATAAAAATAAAGTATAAAATACACATATAGGTTAATATGAGTATGAATAAAGTGTATATTAGCACAAACAAATTTGAATACTACATATTATGGGGATATATACATAGAAAAATGCATAAGATTAAATAAAACGTATTTATTAAAAATAAATCAAACATTATGTGAATATTAGTGTATAATTACATAATTTATTATCTGAAAATGAAATATGAAATAAATAAAAATACATGAAAATAGAAAATA
>JAJIYU010008261.1:0-18235 GCA_030144865.1 Tinospora cordifolia | reverse complement strand
CATTAAACTTATTTATCTTTAATTATTTGACAAAATTTTGGGTTATTACAACCTACCCTCCTTAAAAGAATTTCGTCCTCGAAATTTATACTCATTCACTTGGGCGTCGTTCTGTCAGGTAGTTTAGTTTTGACTAAGTTGATATGCCCAAGGGCTTTTCTACCTACTTTAATAGGTAGAAATTAAGAATATTGATGCATGTTATACATGAATTGTGCCATGAATAAATATTTAATGATTCATGTTTTGCATGTGTTGCATCGATGGTTTAATCCAATATTGTGTGTTTTATCACTAAGAAAATATTAAATAATGATTCAATCCACGTACCGGCGCAATGATGGACTGCATAGTGTCATCGTGTGTGCTCCACCCCCTGACCCGGCTTGCCGATTTACCATTGATAATTTTGAACTGGGTTTCCAAGAGTGATCCCACTTCATAGATATTAGGGTTTGAGTTTATGTTTGTCATTTTCTCTCCCTACGATGTGGAACACAAAGATTAAACTCTTTCGGTCTAAATGTCAACCATAAACAAGAAATTTGTTTGAATCGCCTAATGTACAAAAGTGTTTGACATGCTTGGTTTGTTTGAATTGAAATAATAATTTAGATGTTTAGAAAGATCCACTGGGCATGTGCTTACCTCTTCCTTCTATTTTTCAGGTAATTGATTTACATGAAGACCATGGAAATTAGTCAGGTTCTTTTATTTAAAAACTTTTTAATTTCTATGTAAGGGCATGTTGCCCAAGTTTTGAATCTTTCGCTGTAATAGTTTTTCTTCAAGATCAAATTATGTACTCAATTTTATTTAATTAATTGACTTTATGAATTTCAATTATTTCCTATACTATTGCCTTATTAAATTCTTAAATTTAAGTTATGTTCTATTAAATACAATCAAGGCATGAAATAATTAAAATAGAAAGAAGGTCAAGTGTGTGTCACTTGTAAAGTAACACCGGCCCGGTCCGCCGTTTGATTTACGCCACCATTAAGAGAATGGTGGTTGTGTCCAATGCTTAAAGATATGGGGGTTGGGGCGTTATAGGTCTGAAAACCATATGAACTAACTCATATGAAAATAACATCCATAGTGTCACCTTGACCACTATGATGGTACGTGGTTATTATCTCCATCGTCTTAGATGAATTCTCAGAATATGAAATCAAACTAAAATTCAGAATATACACAGTCAATTCATGAATCACTCATAAAATATGCATCATACTTGAATTTAAAAGCCTAAGCATGATACTAACATGGCATGGATGACATGATTGCTCAAACATGAATCAAAACTGAAATACTGAAATAAACATTTAAAATTCTAGAACTGAAGTTGAAAATCTTTGAATTAAGTGAAAAACATACAACCAATGAGCATGCCATGAATTCAAATAAGAACAGAAGGGTGTTCTAGAAATCACTTCTACCTTGTGACGCTTTCTCCCAAAATTTTGATAGCAATTCCCCCCACGTACTAGCACCAATGAAAATTGCCCAACTGAATTCTCCAATTTGAGAGAAGAACTTATCACACACAAGAAGGGAAAATGGGAAAAGGTGCCAAGAAGAAAGCTTAGAGAAAACAAGAGAAGAATTCAACTCTTATTTTTTTGGAATGAATGAAATTGAGAGCCTAGGGGTGTTTATATAGGTTTTCCAAGGGAGAAAATTAGAAAGTTTTTTCTGCTTCTTTGAATAAAACACCATATTTTTCTTTAATTTCGTACTTTCTAATTTTTGGAGAAAAATGAGTATTTTTTGGATTTTTTTTGGGATTTTAGAAATAATTTTCAGAATTTAGAAACAATTTTTCGTTATTTTTTGGTAATTTTTGTTTAATTTTTTGGATATGTTAATCTCAGCCATCGGATTAACCTCGGATCGATTGACAAAAAAATTGGACCTTTGATCTTAGCCGTTAGATTTTCCTCGAGCGCATCAATGATCACGATCAATCCAAAATGGCTTCGATCTGAACCATTAGATGATTCTCGAGTGCATCATTAGTTTGCGATTTAATCAACACAACTTTGATCTGAACCGTCCTATGATCCTCGAATGCAACATTGTTCGCGATCTCTCAACGCGGCTTCGATCTCGACTGTCGAATGATCCTTGATCACAGTGTGTGAATCTAATATCGTGATCAACGAACTCGCTTCTGGCTGCACAATCATCCTCGAGTTACATACGCAGATCTCTGGCTGTTTGATCTTGATGATTTGGCGCGCTCATGAATACGTGCGAATTTGATCTTGGCCGTCAGATCGTGAGATTAGATTCCAGATCTATGGTTCGTAGTATTTTGAGTTTATTTTTGATTTTTCAACTGAATTTCTTACTTTCTTTTCAGATTTTTTTCCAAATCTCAATCCCAATTGACTTTCTAATCCTTTTTTCATCAAAAATTGCACATATCCTTGGGTTTTGGCTATGATATCCCATTTTATGCATTATAATCATATTTTTTCTTCCAAAAATCCACTAAATTGATTTTTATTCCTCACTTGGGTAACTAGGACTTGCCAAAATTTTCAGTCGTCAATTCTGTATAATTTTCTAAGTAAAAATTCAATTTTTATATGATTTTATCTAGATGTTACACTCTGGTTGAGTCTCACAAAGTCTTCTTGCAGCTTTTTGAGAGTTGCTTTCGGGAAGAATTTGTCGTAAAATTTTTCTTTGAACTCTCCCTAGGTTATGGTCGCAACGTCAATGTTGGGATCCATCTGCATCATTTTCCACCATCCATGGGCTAGTCCTTTTAAATGGTGTGTGGCTAGTGCTACTCGTCTTGAACCCATCACCTTCAGCACATTTAGTAACTCATCCATCTCCTGGTACCAGTAATCAGTAGAGATGCAGTTAGTAGTTCCATCGAATGAGGGAAGGTGAAGCTTTTGCAAATCTAGCAGCACCTTTTTCTATTTTTCATCTTCCAGGTCCTCCGGATTCCTTTGACATTCCTGAGGTACTGGTGCTGGGACTTGGACTGGAATAAGTTCAGGTGCTTCAGGCTGAAGAGCCACCTGAGAGATCGGAAGTGTCCTTCTCAGTTGATCTAGTACCCTCTGCGACATTTCATTCATCATGGCTTCCATCCGTGCCTTCATTCGTGCCTCTATTCGTGCTTCCATCCCAGCAGGTAGTTCCTGCTCTTGTTGTTCAGTCTCCTCAGAGGTGGTGGATCGAGTTACGTACCTCCTAGCTCTAGCCATTTACTTGTAAAATTGAGCAGAGTGTCAGTATGTGTCAAATATTCGTACTATCATGGCTCTAGATTCATGTTTCTAGGTTCTTGATTTGTTCAGTGGCCTAAAGTCTTTCTTCTAGGTTCTTTTCATGCGTATTAGGTACAAGATTTGGTTTTAAAGCAAATAAACATTACAACATACATATCATACAATCATACCATCACGCTAGCATAGCAAGGTTCCAAGCTTCCACCTAAGCTTTCAAGTTCAAGTGTCCCATACCACTCTACCCCTTCCACTTAGGCTTTCACTAAAAATAGAGCCGCACCCAATTAATTTTGCAAATTGCTTGATAACTAAGGTTCCCGAGCCCACTATACTCAACTGTCTCATACCAGCGAGCATAGAGAAACTCATTCTGCTAGAGTTACCAATCATTCACTACACATGGTCCATCATTCTCCAAGTTCAAGCTTCCTCCATAACCCCGAATTTCTATGCATCCCATATTATATAGAAACCAAAAATTATAGAAGCTTCCCGGTCTCGTGTCCTAATCAAACAGTTTTCTATTTTCACACAAGTTTCAGTCTCTATCCTACATCCTAGAGTTTTATGATTTTGATCTACTGTGCCACCCATGGCTACACTCATTTCTACCTAAGGTCTTTTCTCTGGACCTAGGGTTTAGTTCTGGTTGAGTTACAACCTATGTCTAGTCAAGATACCACCTTTGGCATCTTTTTTGACTTCTAATCAAATCTTTGCCCTAATTTCCAACCTCCTCATTCTCTTTAATAGAAATTAAGGGCGTTCTTCAACTCAGACCACTCATGTGAACTGGTGGGACAACCTCCAGATCGGACGGCGAGACTGAAGTCTACTTAGCAACCGCGCTTTCTAGGGTGGGATAAGCCACCTCCCTTTCAATGTTTAACTTTACTCGGGACAAGGCTTACCCACTATCAGCTCAACTTGTAGTCTTTGTATCCAAACAAAATATTTCAAAACATATATTTCCTTTTTCGAAGATACTTTCTAAAACGTTCTTCAATTTCAAAAATAGAAGATAGGGCATTATAAATTGAATTAAATTTAATAGCACATTCAAATTCAAACACTTTCATGCATTAAGTGATCCAAGTAACTTTTTGGTTGTAGTTGACTTTAAGACTAAAAGAAGTTCTACTCCCTTGATGTCACACCGCGACTCCCAGGTCGGACGTCGTGTCTGTCAATGTAAGGCCCCATCGTCGGGCGTCACGCGACTCCAAGCTCAGCGCGTGGTCCGCCGAGGCCCTGGGCGTGCGAGAGTTATCATCATCTATCATTCGACCTCTATACACGAGGTTTAAATCATTTCTTTAATTTCAAATAATCATTTTAATCATGCTTCACTAAGCAATTGGTTTCAAATCAAATTCACCGGATGTTCAAAATCACATTTATACTGGAAATCAAGATAATAGTAGCAAAAACACTTTTCGGATCAAATCTTTTTAAATCATCGAACACTGTATAGCGTACCATAACTAAAAATCATCAGTTTATCAATCAAAACAAAATAGTGTTCAAAATGGTAAAACAGTCCTGTATAAACATATACAAAAAATATGATACATGACCCTCTAGCCCAAGTTCAAACATACATCGTAAAAACTGTACAAAAATATCACACTTCTAATTACAAACAAAAATACTTCAACAACTCTCTGAATTACTAAAGTAAGAAAATTTCACACAAGAAAAAAAAAAGAGTATGAAGGGGTGCCAAGGAGAGGGCAAGAACAAGTAAAGAGGGAAGTGTCAACTCTTTAATTTTAGATGAGATGAATGTGAGCAAGAGGGGGTTTATATAGATGTTCATGAGTACAAGAGGGGCATCAAGGGCAGCTCACCATGCTTGTGCATGCTTCTAACTTCATAAGGGGATAGTTTGGGTAAGAAAGGCAAGTGAGCTTGTGGGCCCACTAAAGCTTGCCAAATTCCCATGAGCAAATATTTCATTCTCTATCTCATTTCTTATTTCTTATTTAATTTAAGAGAATATTTGATTCCCATGAGCAAATATTTGATCCATTCTAATCTCAATTAGGACATCTCACATTAGGCTAGTTTATGGTTTAAAAACATTTTCTAGACAACACTGTGCTCGGTGGTCACATATGCATGAAGTGGAAACCATCCCTTCTTAGTGTCATGGAAGATCTTTCTTTATGAAACATCTAATTTTGGTTTGTGTGGCCAACAAGGGACGACTAGGTTTGTAAGTGATCACTATTTATGTCTTAAAAACTTCAAATAAGGTTTGTCACATGTGTGCATACACCCACACACACGCATGGGTGTAGACGTCTATGAGGGTGGATGGAATATTTGATCATTTTCTTTGGTACATGGGATCACTTTGTCTTGATTTCTAACCATGGTGACACCTCATATATGTAAGTATATTGAATTATTTGCATGGTACATAGGATCATTTTGTATGGATTCAAATAATGTCATTCACTTTGTTAGTTTGTGTCATTTTATTTTGATCCCCTGAAGTACACTAAATAACAATTCTTTCTAATTTGGAGCCCTTGAAGGGCGTTTGGCAAATGAAAACCTTAACCTTGACCAATTGTTCTAATTTTTGGATGTTGTCCCATTAGTTAGTTCATGTCACCTTACTTCATTTCGAGTTGTTTTGGGTCCTTAAGGGGCACTAAATGATAGTTTTAGAACCTGCTAAATTTAGCCATGAAATGAGTTAGATTTCATCTTACACTGAAATTTTATTATATAAATGATAAATTTTATTTGATTAAGTATAGAGAATTCAGGTTATTACAACATACCCTCCTTAGAAAAATTTCGTCTCAAAATTTGTACATACTTAAGGATTTCAAATGAACAAGTGTGGATATTATGTCTTCATCTCGATTTCCAGTTTTCAGGTAGCTTCTTTTACCCTGTGATGTTTCCACAGTACCTTTACTAACGGAATATCCTTCATTCGTAGACTCTGTACTTTATGGTCAAGGATTCTGACTGGTGTTCACTCGTAAGCAGCATCATCTTGAATATTTACTTCCTCCCAGTAGATGATGTGAGAGGGGTCAAGTTCGTACTTTCTCAACATGGATACATGGAATATGTTATGAGCTGAATTCATTTGGTTTGATAGGTCCAACTCATAAGCACATTCCCCAACTGTTCTTCGTATTTCAAAGTGTTCAACAAACCTCGAAGATAACTTCCTTTTGAATCTGAACTTCTTGATGCCCTTCTGAAGACTAATTCTCAAAAATACGTTGTCCCCAACTTAGAATTCTCGTGGTCTTCTTCTCTTGTTAGCATAGTTCTTTTGACGACTCTGTTTAGCAGTCAGCCTCCTTTTTATTAACTTGACTTGGTTATTCATTTCTTCCACCAAATCTGGTCCAATTAATACATGTTCCTCGAGTTCAGCCGAAAAGGTAGGTGATTTGTAGGGTCTTACATAAAGAACCTCAAATGGAGCAATCTTAATACTTGCTTGACAACTATTATTATAGGCAAACTCGGCCAGGTGTAAGTACTTGCTCCAATTCCCCTTGAAGTCTAACACACAAGACCTCAACATATCCTCTAAGATCTAGATAATTCTCTCAGACTGACCATCCATCTAAGGTTGAAATGTTGTACTCATGGTGAGCTTAGTACTCATCTCCTTCTGTAGACTCTACCAGAACTATGAAGTGAAGCGAGAGTCTCTATCAGACACAATAGTCTTGGGCACACCATGAAGTTTGATGATTTCTTTCACAAAAGTTTCTCCTAGCTTACTAAATTTTTCTATGGATCTAATCGACAAGAAGTGAGCCACTTTGGTGGGATGATCCACAATTAACTAAATAGTATCTTCTCCTTTCTTATTTTTGGGCAAACTACTGACAAAATTCATGGCAATGTTATCCCACTTCCATTTAGAAATAGGGAATGGTTGTAACATTCTAGAGGGTTTCGGATGTTCTACTTTCACTTTTTGACAGGTTGAGCACTTGGCAACATGCTTAGCCACGTCCCTCTTTGTAATACCCTAAATCTTCTGTACTCAATTAAATAAAATTTATCATTTATTCAGTAAAATTTAGGTGCAAAATAAATTCGACCTCATTTCGAGGCTATATTTGGCAGGTTTCCGAAACTCTCATTTAGTGCCCCTTAAGGACCCAAAACAACTTGAAATGAAGTAAGGTGACATGAACCAACTGAGGGGACAACATATCAAAAAATTAGAATAGTTGGTCAAGGTTAAGGTTTTCATTTGCCAAACGCCTTTTAGGGGGGTCCAAATTAGAAATAATTGTCATTTAGGGTACTTCAAGGGATCGAAATGACCCGAAATGAAACGGAATAACATGAACTAACAAAATGAATGACATATCCAAAAATTACAACAATTGGTCGAGGTTATGGTTTTCATTTACCAAACGCCCTCAGGGGGTCCAAATTAGAAAAAATCATCATTTACGGTACTTCGGGGGATCGAAATGACATTAACTAACAAAATGAATGAAATATCTAAAAATTAGAACAATTGGCAAAGATTTGGATTTTCATTTGCTTAGTGACCTCAGTGAGTCGTAAATAAGGAAAGTTTTTGAGGAAAAATCACCTTGGGTCAAACCATACCTTAAAATGTGCATTAGGTTCATGTGATTCTAAAACTATAAGAAATAAATCATATTTCCATGTAAATAAGGAGATATTAATTTTTATTTGATTTTTGTGAACCCATGAAGTCATGGCCACCCCTAACATGTGTGAGTCACATGGGTGGAACACCATGATCATGTGCACCCTACACTACCCTAAGCTCCATGGGACGTGTCCATTATTTGAAACCATGAAGAATGATCCCATGTGCCATGTAAATGATCAAGTATGCCCACACCTATAGAAACCATGAAGAATGATTCCATGTGCCAAGATAAATGATCATATATACTAAGGTTACATATAAAATGTCTCATAAGTGTGTGTGTGGGCACACATGTGACAAACCCAAGATAAAAGTTTAATGAGAGTGGCTGATTTAAGGAGATATAGAAAGATTCCTTCACCTAGAAAAAAAATAGAAAATAGAAACTTACCTCATGCTCACATGTGGAGCCAAAAAGGGAGAGAATCCAAGGGAAATAAGAAACAATCCAAAGCTTTGTTTTTATGTGCCCATATTAGAAACTTATTTGATTTTATGAATCACAACACATTAGAATGTTTCCCTACTAATAGAGGACATCCAAGAGAGATTAGAATGTATTCTAAACCTTTAATTGTGTTCACACACATAAAAGAAACAAATAAGGTTCAAAGATTTTGCTCACACTTGGATTGGAAACCTTAGTGGTCCCACTTGCCAACCACGAGCACACTTGCCTTTCTCACCCAAACCATCCCCTTATGGGTTTGAAAACATGCCAAGACGTGGTGAGCCATCCTAGCTACCCTAGATGCCCCCCTTGTGCTCATGAACACCTATAAATACCCCCTTTTGCTCACATTCATCTCATCCCAAAGTAAAGAGTTCACACTTCCCCCTTTGCTTGTTCTTGCCTTCTTCTTGGCACCCTTCTCACTCTCTTTTCTTTCTTGTGTGAGAAGTTCTTATTTTAGTGTTTTAGAGAGTTGTTGAAGTATTTTTGTTGGTGATTAGAAGTTCTAAAAGTGGTGGATAAGGGGAACCTCTGTCGGATTCAACAAAAACTTGGATTAAGGGAGAGGGGATTTTTTAAACCTCTACTTTGCTATTTTAAATTTCTAACATGTTCATACTTGTTTAAATTTTAATTTTCATCATGTCTTATTTTAGTTTCAGCATGTTTAATCATATTTTAATTTTAGTTAGCATGTTTTTATGTTTTAATCACTCATGAGAGCATGTCATGCTTAGAATCCATGTTTAGGATTTAATTAAATGTTTAAAGCATGCGATGTAATGTTTTCATGCTTTCTTGGTTGTTTAAAAATCTGATATTTACATTTTGAATTTCTTTGATGATAATGTGATTCTTAAATATAAGAAATTGAAGATGAGAACAACGTACTGTCAACTCCTTCTATTAGACCTACAAGCCAGTTATCTTGCCTCTGTTCTTCCCTTATCTGATGTCTTGTTGAAAATTAAGCTCAATAGAAGTAAATGTAATATAGGACCCAACCTACGTTGTGGTTGAGCTTAAACATGTCTCTAAGGGGTTGGGTTGTTATAGAAGCAGAATTCAAGATTGAATTTCACCTTGGAACCAACCCCATAGTCATACCTCCTTACAGAATGGCGCTAGTGGAATTAATCAAATTAAAAACTAAACTAAACGAGCTCCGAGATAAAGGATTCATTAGACTAAGTGAATCACCATGGGGAGCTTTAGTGTTGTACATAAAGAAGAAAGATGGGTCATGAGACTATGTGTTGACTATCAAAAATTAAATCAGGCAATAGTAAAGAACACATGCCCATTACCAAGGATAGATGACCTATTCGATCAATTGAGGGGAGCCACTCAAAGATTGATCTTAGGTTAAGATATTATCTGTTGAGGATCAGAGAGTCGGATATACATAAGAAAATCTTTAGGACCTAATATGGACACTTTGAGTTTACAATAATACCCTTTGGTTTGACCAATGCCCCAGTAGCATTCATGGATCTGATGAACCGAGTGTTTAGGAAATACTTTGTCTAGTTTTATAGTGGTATTTGTGGATGACATCCTAATTTACTCTCAGCAAAAGTTGAACATGTAAGACACTTGAGGATCGTGTTGGAGATCCTTATAAGAAACTAATTATATGCCAAGCTCAGCAAGTGTGAATTTTGGATGAATACGGTCAAGTTCTTTTGCAATGTATGTAACACCCCAATTCTCAATCCCTTCGTTTCTATCACATCAGGGTCACGCACAAAGAAGTGTGCCTATTCAACATTAATTACCACACACGTCTCTGCTGAGAACTGGGACGTTGCTTTATCGTATTTCAAATTACATCACATTATAAACTTTTGGACACACCAGAAACTTACATACATGACTTATCAATCTCTAGGACACACTAGAAGATATCTTATGTAATGATAAAAAGAATAATAAACAATTTGATCATCAATTTTCAAATATTAAACTCAACATTGTTTGAAATGAAATCCCCAAGTAAACTCTCTAAAACATGGGCTATGTGACTGACAATCAATCCACAGGAAAAATGTAACATATAAATTAGTCTAGAGGACCATGTGCCCAGTCCATACTAAGTGCTCAAATGAGAATCACACAATAACTTCAACAGCGAGATTTGTAGCTAACTAATAAGGTATCCCATTAATATTGGTCAACATGTACCACCTCAAATGCCACCTAAACTAGAAAAGTGGGGTGAGCTTAAGAGCCTAGTGGATCATACACAATACATCAATAGTATTATTCAAGTCAAGCACTGAACACATAAACACTTGTCATACATTAGGCATTTCAATCATTAAATTGTTTATCAGTCGTCAAGTTGGCCGAAAGACTTAAACCCTAGTGTTCTTTCATGATAATCAAATCAAATGAAAAGAGGGAAAATGCAATTAATGCAAATTTCCAATGGGATATAGGGACTCACCCAGTATCTTAAACCTGGGAACTAGGGACACACCCGTCGCTTCATCTCCAAGAACTAGGGATACACCCATTGTTTTATAATCGGAAACTACGGACACGCCCATCATTACATATCAACAGACATCTCATAACAAGCATGGTTATCCTTTTATCATATATGATACATACAAACAATTTAATTATGCTAATCATCTCATGAAAGTTAAAATGAAATGATAGTCATTTAACGTTATTGAAACACATAAATATAAGCATGGCCACATAGCTCATGTTATTTCAATATTTATGCAATCATGTCAATCATAAATCATTCAAATAACATCCTAGCATGCTCCTTAGTATTCAAAATAATTGAACACACATCATGTTCAACATTTAAAACTTAAATAACACTTGGGAGCAAGGTAATTACTTCCACCTGTTAATTAGTCTCCATTGGGCCCTTACCTTGTTATCTTGATAGTCTTGAATCTTCAACCTTCAAGGTTTAGCACAAGTATTATTCGAAATTGAAGTACTTTAATGTTTTCCAACCATAAGTTCATGATTGCTTAACTTAGATGGTCTATGATATGTACAATGGTCATAACATATGATAATCTACATGGTATCGCAATAGTCAGTGTGTATGCTCAAAAAAACAAAAAAAAAAAGGTCTCAGACATGTTACCATGATAACTAAAGGACCTTAATCACACTACCACGATAGTCTGTGAAATTTATAGAAACTCATTTTGTTACCACGGTAGGGACTTTGTGTTACCGAAATAACCAAAGAAGGTATTCGTGTGTGTAGTGCACTACTGTGGCAGACTACCATGGTAGTCACGAGATTTCTAGGAAACTGCATGTTCATGCGAGTTTTCCTTTGCTTCGTTTCCTCTTTTTCATGGCACCTCAAAACACTAAACATTAGACTTAAAAACACAAATCCCATTGAATAATAGGGCGTTATACTTTGCTACTATCCCTTTTTCATTTGTTTGCCTCCAAAGAATGTTTAGAGCATTTCTAGGGTTCACCATACTCTAAGAAAACATGAATCAATAATGGAAAACATGTATTCTAAGTGAGAACCAGTGCCTTACCTCATCTGTAACCATTCGCGAAGTTCTAGCAATCAAACTTCACATCGATTATGTAGTTCTTCCTTAATCTTTGCTTGAGAGACCATGGAGAAAGGTTGAGATTGATAAGAATCAATGTAAAATGTGTATTGGATGAAGAAAACGCAAGAATCATGCATATATGTTCACGTACTACCATGATAACTCAACCCACTATCACCATAATCAGAACCATGTTCAATTTGATTTTTTCCTATTTGCCCGAGTTACTATAATAATCCCAATCGTTACCCTGGTTACCAGACGATGCCAATTTATTTGTATTTTTGGTTTTTCACACATTACCATGGTAGTCCAAATCTCTACCGCAATAACCAAGGCCTTTGTGTTATTTTTCATATTGTCTTTGATATTTTCCACATTCTCTGAATTTACATTATTTTTATATTTATTCTAGGTATATTTGCACTTGCATTATGTGATTATGAATAATTTATAATTTTATTTTTTGTTTAAATTATTTTAAATTTATTAATTATGAAATTCTATAAATGATTTATTAACTTTTGGAGTATTACAACCTACCCCCTTAAAAGAATTTCTTCCTCAAAATTTATAATGGTGAATTACTTATATGATGTTGTCCAATTAGACATTTCTAGTTGAAGAGTTATGGGTATTCCATCCGCATCTCACTTTCCAATTCTTAGGTCACCTCTTCCAGATCATAATGTCTCCATAGAACCTTGACCAAAGGAATGTCCTTGGTTCTGAGACTCTATACCTTACAATCTAATATTTGGATCACGGATTCCTTGTAATTGCATCACCCCTTATATCAATTTCTTCCTAATGTATTGTGTGAGAGGGGTCTGGTTTATACTTCTGTAGCATAAATACATGAAATACGTTATCAATCGATAACATTTTATTTTGGCAAATCCAACTCATAGGCACGTTCACAAACCCGTTTAAGTATTTTACATGAACTAATGAACTTGGTGACAGTTTTCCCTTGATTTCAAACTATTCAATCCCCTTTTGAGGGTTGATCCTTAAGAAAACTTTGTCACATAGGTGGAATTCTAGAGAAGTTCTCCTCTTATCAACATAACTCTTTTGCTTACTTTGAGTTGTGGCTAGCTTCTTCTATATATGTTTTACTTGATTAATCTTCACACGTGGACCACACCACTCAACTGGGAGATAGGGCGGCTTAACTTTATTTCATTCTTTCATTTTAGTCCCAAATCTTTTGGATCTCTTGAGTAACATTAATTCATAAACATATCTCAATAAAGAAACAAAATATCTTAAGAAAATAATTCAATATTATTAATTCAATCAAAAGGTATAAAACCCTCAAATTATTTAACACTACAAAATTAATCTCAAATAACAAAATTGGGCCAACATGCCCTACAATTTAATAAAATTTCTAAGGAAAATATTTTACATGACTTCCATATAGCATTAATTTATCAATTTCCTGAAAGATTAAAGAAAAGGGGTGAGCTTAAAGCCCAATAGATCATTCCAAGTTTTGAAGTATTTATTTTAGCAAATAAGACATACATGTCAACCACTTGTAAACATTACACGGCTCAATCAATTCATTGTTTAATAGTTGTAGTTAAGACCAAAAGAGGTTACCTTCGATGTTCTTCATATCAAGGAAGGAAAGGACAATCCTTATGTCAGTTTCTGTTGGATCTAGTGTCTTACCCATTGTGAACTAGGAACAAACTCCATCACTCCAATCTTAAGAACACCCACAGTAATTCCTAGTGGAATACTGCGTTGATACGTAATTAGAATCGTAATTAATCTTTTGTTATGTGTAAAACATAACATTCATGTATGTAAACTAGATATAAAAATGAATTAGATATGTAAGCATAGTAACATCATAGCATGGAACATAACATCACAAATCATGCACCTTTATTTATGTAAGCTTAAGTATGCATATTCTACAAGGCATATACAATGATAGATCATGGATATTCAAAATATATCACACATGCAAGCCATATTTAAATTCAATAATAAATTAAAATAAAAATCATATCCACCTCAATTTGCTTAATCCTTTGATTCCCACTCATTGAAACTTCTATTGAATCTCCTTCTAGCATAGAATTTTTGCAGAACTCCATTACTCCACCTCCCTACTACTCTAATTATTGTTTAGAACAGCTAAAGAAAGAAAAAGAGATATAAAGAGGGAAGCAGAGAGAGTAATAAGAGAACTTGTCTAGTTCTTACTAGGATGAAGAGAAAGGTATGAGGTGTACGGATTACATAGAATTCTAATAGGCATGAATTAGCAAATTTAAAGGTGTTCCCAATATAGAAAACTTGCTAATTCTCCAATTTTTCATGCTCTCCATGCACAAGAATTATTAAGTGTTGATATTAGGGTTTTGGGGGCTTTCTAATTCATTTTTCGTAAAATTTTTATATTTTTATCAAAAATTTTTATCCATTATTTTACTGTGGTAGTCGTTTGGTGCACCCTTTTTTATTTTTGTGCAAATCATCATGTTACCATGGTAATGCTCTCACTACCGCGGTAGCTCGGTGCAAAATGTATATTAATGAAATAAATAAATATTGATCTTGAATATTTTATGAAATTTTTGGGATACAAAATTGTATATATTTTAAATTAGAGCCAAAATGAGAAATAAAATTAATTAAAAGAACCTTGTAGAAATTTTAGTATACAAATAATATATAAAAAGGTTTGGTATTTAAGTAAAAAAATTAAATCAGAAGAGTTGTCAAATATTATAATATAGTTTAATATTTAACTAGAAATATAAAATAAGTAAAATAATTACATGATATATATGGGTTACAAAAATTTGCAAGTTCCATTCAAAAACATCATACTAATAAATGAGAAATAAATTCAAGGTGTCATATAAATAAATAAAGATAAATTAATTCCCTACAATTATATGAAAATTGAGGTATAATTGTATTGAGGCCTAAATGATCAATGGGAATTTCATTCAAATTATAGAATTAGCAAGTCTTATTTGATCAAAAATGAAATTAGAAACATGCCATGAGCATGTATGTACAAAGACCAAATTAGAAACCAAAATGAAATCAACTTACAAGAATGTATTAGCAACTTCTAAAATAATTACTTACTAATATATGTTCTTGGGAAACAAGTAAAATAGAGAACTGGAAAGGTTTCCAAAGTGAAATCGAATCAAAAGAATGTATTAGCAACTTCTAAAATAATTGCTTACTAATATATTTTGGGAAACAAGTAAAATAAAGAATTAGAAAGGTTTCTAAAATGAAATCAACCTAAAAGAATGTATTAGCAACTTCTAAAACCTTTACTTACTAATTCTGACGCATAGGAAACAAATAAAATAGAAAGGGAAAGAGTTTTAGAAAGGTTTCTATAATGAAGACAGCCCAAACTTGCCAATTCATGCTCATTAGAACTCTACATAAACCCAAGCATGAGCACCATTCTCCTCATCCCAAAGCAAGAGCTAATAAGATCCCTCTTATTTTCTCTAGCCTCTTTCTTGGCACCTCTTTTCAATTTTTAAGAGTTATTGAGTGTGAACTTTTCAGTTCTTGACTATTCTTGAGATTCTAGATTTCTTAAAGGGTGGAAATACTATAACTAAATTCTGATTTGTGCAACTAAGATTTCAAAACGCTGAGGTGGAAGTGATTTCGAAACTCTTATCTTATTAATTTAATTTCAATGAGTTATTCATAAGAATGTTTTATTTTCAATTTATGATGCATACCATGTTTCATTTTCATCAAATCATGCCATGCTTAGATCTCACATGATTACGTTTGTTTGATTAAAGATGCATGCTATATGACATTTTGGTTATCTGAATATCATGCTCACATACTAAATTTTATTTTAATTATGCATAGTTGATTCAAGAAAAGAAAGATTGACTATGATAAGAACCACGTACTGTCATAGTGATTCCCAACGATTATTGTGGGTATTGTTTAGATATGAACTTGGATTAGTTTCTAGTTCATATGGGTGAGGTCCCAAAATACTCGAAATGTGGGTTAGGCCCTAAATATGGCAAAATTTGGCACCAAGGAATGCATTTTCACTCTTTGTGAAGTATTTTGATAAGAACATCAAGTTTGACGCCTTTTGGTCTAAGTTTTCAACTATTAAACAATAAACTGATTGAATCACTTAATGTTTGAAAGTGTTTGTGTGAATGCCTTATTGATTTGAAATGATGATTTGACTATTTTTAGAATGATCCACTGGGTTTTGTGCTCATCCTTCCTCCTTAATTTTTTTTTTGCGCAGAATAGAAAAGCATGAAGATGCATGTATATCACTTAGCAAATACGTTAGAGTATTTTATTTAGAGCAATTTTAATTCATTTTAAAGGCGTATTGCCCAATTTTGATTATTCTATTGTGTTACATTTGAGTTATGTCCTCCTTTCTTTCATCAATAATTGAAGAATTATTTTATCTCTAATTATCCTGTCTTGTTGAATTAAGTGAATGTAATTGAGTTGAGTAATCTGAAAGTCCAACAAACTTGGGATAAAAGAAAATAACAAGTCAAGTGTGAGTCACTTGTAAAAGTAACACGACCTAGCTTGCTGTATGGTCTGGTCTACTGAGTCAAGGGTTGGAGTGTTATACTTTCTAGTTCCCAAGTGACCTCTTCTACCCCATGAGGTCTCTAGAGAACTTTGACTAAGGGAATGCCCTTTGTTCTCAGGCTTTGTTCCATGTGGTTGAAGATACTTGGCTAGAGAACTTCTTTATATGTGGCATTGTCTTTCTATAATTTATATGTGGCATTGTCTTGGATGTCCACCTCCTTCTAATAGATTGTGTGAGAGGGATCAAGTTTATACATCCTCAATATTTACACATGGAATACGTTGTAAACTGAGGCCATTTTGTTTGGTGGATCTAACTCATGGGCGCATTTTTTGATTCTTCTAAGTATTTCAAATGGACCGATGAACCTAGGTGATAGCTTTCTTTTACGTCCAAACCGCTTGTGTAATACCCAAAATTTTGTCAAATAATTAATAATAAATAAGTTTAATGAAATTAAATGAAATAAGTTAAGTGAATTAATTTTGAAGATTTTAAGAAATTTTTGGGTGCAAATTATGGGTTAGCAAATGGTAAGTAATATGTTATGGAGATATAATAACATAAGGATTTTAGTGAAAAAATCATACATATTTTGATGTAGAAAAGTTATCCAAAAATGAAAAATAATATGAAATATATGAAACATTGAGATATAAAAATATATCAGAGAAATAAAAATAAGAAACCTTATTAAAAAGCTTATTATATACCAATTTCAAGAAAATTGGTTAATTCACATAGTCACATAAGAAATAGAAAGTTGGCAAGAAAAATAGTAATAGGTATAAAATAAAGTAGGAAAATAAAACATTAATTTAATATTTAAATAAAAATGTCAAATAAGTAGAGTTAATTATAAAAAATAACATTTAAGTATGTCTCTAAAAAATAAAAAAAATAAATTTAAGGAATTACTTTCATTTCTTTAAAGAAAATAGAAACAAAATATATATATATACATATAACGTGGGGAAATGTGAATAGAAGAGCTTGATTTAGATGACAAACGTGTAATTACATGCTACAATAATGGGCACGACTGAAAAATCACAATGGCACAAAATATAAATATGCATTGTAAAGAGGGGCTAATATGGTATGAAATTTGGTGCATGACACAATATATAAGTTGTGTGGATCACAAGGGTGGTTTTGGAGCTATTTTGTGTGACTCAAACAAATTGTACCAAGCTTATACCAAATGACAATATAAATTAGAAATAATTGTAAAACATTATTTTTAATTTCGCAAGACTAGTCAATTTATTTAATAAATTAGAATTATAATTTAGTTTATCAAATATTAGCAAGATATCTAATTAGGTTTCGATTAGTAAATTTATATTAGTGAAACATTTAATAAAAAATTTGGGCATAATTTTAATTTGTATACTAATAAAAAAATAAAAATAATAGTGTCAAAACATAAGATGAAAATAAGAAATCTTATTCCAAGGTTTATTATATAAAGTTTATTAAATTTATTGAAGAAAGATTAGTAAGATTATTTAGTACATTAAATAATCAGTAAATTTATTTAATAAATTAAATTATATTATTGAATGCAAGAAAATTAGTAAGTTTATTTAATCAATATATGTAATTTATATATCAAACTATATTGTGTGGAAACTTAGGCATAATTCATTCTGTAGCTTAATTGAATATATATATATA
>JAJIYU010008260.1:0-18179 GCA_030144865.1 Tinospora cordifolia | reverse complement strand
TTGTCTAATGTTTATATGACATTTCTTTTTAATTTAACATGGACTTGCATATGCATCTATAAATAAAATGTTGTGTTTTTTATGCAATGTTTTATTTTTATGATCTTAATGCTGTAAAGATAAATAAAAAACCACTACTCATTATTTAATATTCTATAACCTCTAAATTGTAATAATTTTATGGTCTTTTCGTATTCTACCATTCTCATATAACCTATAAGACATTTACATTATCTTTGCATCAGTGTTATATTTAGATATTGTAAATGATATTTATCACACCTATTATAACCCAGAGCCCATATACAGAGGTGCTTACATTATAAATCGTATATACAAGTTGTACACAAACCTATTCTTAAGAGAATAAAAGATTTTTCTCTATTTCTCTTCTCTCAAGTATGTTTTTTTTTTCTTTGTTTTATAGTAGTTTTCATTTTATATCATAACACTTAGTTTATTATTTTTGAATTTTATCATTGCTTGCTATAGTTTTTCTTAGATTTTCTATTAATTTTGTCCTAGCAAATTTATAATTTAACTTTTGAATAAAATATGTATAAAAGAAATGAATGATTAAGTCACACTATGTAAATTGGAGTTCAATTATATAGAATGAACCACTTAAAAAGCTAATCATGATATTCTTAAAGATGGTATGTATTTTGATTTAGAAGAACGTATGCATATGGTATTTCTAATAATTATAATAGTCTTAAAGGGTTTGATATTTGTCACAACCCAATTTTCCAAGCTAAGGCAACTTACTTAAGATGTGAATGTCTATCAAGTTCAAACAATATCTTTATATTGAATTATTGAGGATGTAGACATTACATGTACCTAACCTTTTGTGTCTACAATTTCAAGTCAACTGGGATACGTGTCATAATTATCTTGGTTCACATGAAATATATTCCAATACCTTACCAAAAATATCTAATGTTTGAAATTTTTCATTCTACAAACACAAAAGGCTAGAATACTCCTTTTCTTATAAAGTAAACTACTAACTCACAATATAATTGAATAAAATAATGATCTTGTTAACAATTTATTTGACATGACAAGTTCTTACTAAAACTTAAGATGTTTTAAGAAAATGGTAGTACGTTTCTATCTAAACCATTACTACTAAATTACAAAAAAGAAATTAACACTACTGAAAATAAAGCAATATTATTGTCAAGATTTAAACTTAAAATATTAAAAAGGGTGAGCTAATGGCCAGTGAATCATGATATATAGTATTAAATTATTATTTATAATTAGGAATCGCAGTAAGTCAAGTTAGATTACAAAAAAATGCATTACATTACGATACAAACATTAATTTGTTTTATTGTTATTTTTAACCATCCATTTGAATTATGGACCACGTAAGGTGAAATTGCCTTTTCCTCGAAGCTCCAATGGATCAGATAGAGTTCGAAAATAACTGCCACTGTGACATAAAACTTGACCTGTTGGCTTTCTTTAGGCTAGCCAATACTCCTTTTAATATATTGTTATCTTATTAGCATGTCTTTAATGAGACAAAAATAAATGACTAAATAATTAAACACACATACCGGCATACTCAATTTAAACCCAAAAAAAAAAAAAAAAAAAAACAATTTTGCATAGAATCATATGACACAGTTAACATAGATTAACATATAAATAATTTTTGAAACTCGTGCCTAGTCACAGGAATCCAACATGACAAGGCATAATTACTAAAAACAAATAAAAATATGAAAAAGTTATGGATCATCCTCACCCTTAATTTGCTACGTTTCACGTTGGTTATCAACCTTTAAATATAATGTTTGTCGCCCTAAATATATCATTGCATGTACAATTAGTAACTTACGATAGTACATATAAATTATGCATGTCATAATTGTTAATTGGACGTATTATGCTAAATTGGTATTAACTGATATATTCATATAATTATAGTGACATGTAGTTGTCAATAACTAATATGCATTTCTAAATTAACCTTAAGGTTAATTTACTAATTAGTGGTTTCTCTTAACCACCACGTTTATATAAAAGAATATACTAAGCAGTGGTTTCTGTTACCCACCATCAAGTTGGTAAAAAAGATGTTGGATTTCTTTGATCAAATTTGAAAAGCTATGTATCTTCAAGAAGAAAAAAAAAAAAGTATGAATCAAGGTGAGGTTGGTAGTTTTCTGCATTACTTCCAAAAATAGCAAATAACAAATATATTTTGGGCCGATGCAAAAATGTTGATTGATTATGAGCAATTCGACGATGTTGTTTCTTTTGACACTATAATAAATAGAGATCTTAGGCGATTTGCACCATTCATTGAAGCCACAATCATAAAGAGATAGTGGTTTTTGGTGTTGCACTATTATATGGTGAGACCATTGGGTCCTTTAGAGGAGTGTTTACATCATTTATTGAAGCAACGTTTGAAAAATCTTATAAATCAAGAATCTACAAAGACTAATGTGATTGCATCAAAATTATTTGAAACTAATCATCATATATGTTTGTTAGATTAGGGAGTCACTAAAACAGTTAGAACCAATATGAAATTTCTGTGCAATTAGTAAATAGATTGGAATAATGATGTGCAGCAGGAAATAAAAACAATGTAGGAAAGGAAATGACACAAGGAGATGTTCACGCAGTTCAGCTCAATAGCCTACGTCTGCGAGGCCTCAGCCAGTTCAAGAATCCACTATAGTTTGCAAGTTACACAAATATACAGCAGACACTTCAACCCACAAGAGTACACTTTAAACACTGGATTCTAGACAAATTTTCGTCAAGGAGACAGCAGTCAATCTCTACAGATTTCCTTTAGCCACCACCAACAATCCTAACTGTGTGTGCTGAACAATAAAGTAGAGAATACTGCAACTTCATTGATCACTCAATAAAAACAAAAAAATTAAGATAATAATGCTCTCAATAATACAATAATCTGCAACTCAATGATTGTCGTTTGGAGTGCTTCAAAGTGATGAGAAAAGCTTCAGACACGATCGAAATAAATAGAGTGCAGAAACGAAGCTTTCTTTTGGAGAAACATATTCTGGAAATTCTTTCTGGGCAGACTGTTCGATATGCTGTTACATCTTCTGTTGCGACAGTCTTGCTAGAAATTCATAAAACTTTTCAGAATAGTAGCAATCCTTGATATTCTTCCATAAATTGTAATGTTCTTATAATTTGAGTAGATTGAAAGCTTTTATTCAACATCAATGATCAATGTCAACCTATTTGTTTCTAAAACAATTTGCAAGGATTTTGCATTCTTAAAAAAATAGTTGATGCAGATTTTATTTAAGAAAAAGTTTTTGGGTTAAACATATTCTATTTTGAAGAGAGATTCACATTAAAAATAACCCCAGAAACGTTTTTGAAAATATTTTAAAAAATCATTTTGTAGAAACAAATCATTCCTAACAGATATGCAATTTCTATAGCAGCATTTGATTTCCAGAATTTCCAAGATATAGAGTTTCAACTTTAATGTGCAAGTTTTCAGAATTTTCATCCAATTTCCAAAGACCACACAATGCAGAAATTTGTTTCCAAACAAATACGCAGGATCTTATTCTTTCATCCACTTTCTAAAAGAAAACTACAGATACTGTATTTCAGTTTTCAACTTAATATACAAGATTCCAAACTGAGAATATGTATATATCCATTATTCTAAAAAAAGTTCTGATTCATAGCAAGATGTAATATTCTGTTTTCTAAAATTAATAGTAGCAGAATTTTTCATATCCAATATTCTAAAAAATTCTGAGCAAGAAGATTTGATAGTAAACTAATATTTGAATCAGAAACCGAGAATAACAACCTTTTGGAAAGATTCTAAATAGTTCATAGTGCTATTTTGAAACATTCCATTTTTTTTAAAAAAAAATCAGCATAAAATTTTTTAAAATAATGATGATGTCTAATATTCTAAAAGTTTTGAGCATATCGGAATTTAGAGCAAAACTAATATTCATTCCAAAACTGTTAAAGAAAAGATTTTGAAATTATTCTAAAGAAATATCTGTTGCAAGTTTTAGCAAGAGTCAATTTTTGGGTTTAAAACACATTCTATTTTGAAAAGAGATTTTGATCACAACAAATAGAGAGAGCAAACCCAAAAATGGAAACATTCCAGAATTGATTGCAAAAATTCAGATTTCAAAAACTACAAGATTCAGAATTTCATTGTTTTACAACAATATTCTAATTTCCAGAAATAACAAACAACAGCATTAGTAACATTCCAAAAACTAAAATCAGCAATATTCATATTTCAATTAATTGTTCTAAAAGATTAATAATATTTTCAGATTTCAGAATAATTTCTAGATTTCAAAAATTTAGTTTCCTAAGAGAAATATTTTGATTTCTAAATCATGAAGAATTCTAAAATATTTCTAAAACACCTCAAGCACCAACAGTGTCAATTAATCATGTTTCCTAACAATGTTTATGGCACCTTTATCAGAATGCTCTTAAACATTTCAATCTTGTTATCGATGGTTTACTTCATTTGCTAAAGTTTTACAAAGTTGAATCTTTGAACTATGAAGAAAAAAAATTATGTGTTCATGAGAGACTTTGTTAAATAAATATAATTTTGGTAAAAATGAATGATTGGAAATGGATTTCTAAAGTAATAGAAAAATGAGCAATGAGTTATGATGAACATATATTTGATGTTGATATGAAAGGTACATAATTAGGACAAAGTTCTAATAGTACATTGAAGAAACACTTGAATTACCAAATGACTATTTTATGAATTTTTCAGTCATTTTGATAGATTGTTGAAGGATCTTCATTATAGAGAGCCTAAAAGTCATTATGATATGACACAAAAAAAAAAAAAAAAATCTTGAATGAAAGAATGTTACATTATGTTTAGGCAAGTAAGAGATGTTTGCACCATACTAAGGTCTTTGAGTGGTTTCAAGAAGAATTTGAGAAATCTATGACTATTGTAATTCTTTGTTGCAAGGGGAACGATTCATCATTATTGTTTATAAAGTAAGAAAGTATGGAGCACATAGGGTATACATAGTTATAATTGATACCCAATTGAAGATAAAATAATTTGTAGTTGAATGAAACTTGAGTTTGTTAAAATCCCATGTTGTCATGTGCTCAAAGTATTTGAACAATGGAACATTATATTGGTTCAAACTCAATATAGTTTAAAGAGGTGGACCTAGGATTTTTTACATAACAAAATGGAATACAAAGAAGAACCAAAAGTTGAAGACCCCAAGTTGGTCACACTAAGATGTTACAAGGAACTATGTTAATTAAAGTGCTATGAATTTGTTTGCATTGATAATTGAATTTGATGGAAACTATCAAATTATTGTAAAACATCTTGGAGAATAAAATGTTGAAGTTGAAAAAAAATGAATCTAATTGTTGCATACATTGTTATTAAAATGAATATTTCTTACTGGATTGATGATTAAAAATAGAAATAGACATATTTTAAAAGTGAAAGAATTGAAAAAAGAAGGTTGCATTTGTGGGAGAGCTCAAGAAAAGAGTTGTGTTAAGATCATATTAAAGAAGAAAAGGCATCTGACTACTTATGTCAGACTTGAAGAATCTAATCCTCAAACAAACTTTGAGAGTGCTATAAAAGAATTGAGACTTGATGATGATGAAAATATCATCACATATATGAAGAAAGGGTGAGAGTAAGGTTATTGGTGTGAAAGAAAAATCTAGATAAATTTGTACGAATGTACATAAGAACTTTAGATTACTTATAGAACCTACCCCCAAATAGATCATAGGAAATCCTACTAGACGAGTGTCCACTAGAACATCCTAAAGAAAATATCAAGGATAAATATCTCATATAGATCCAATTATGGTTGAGGAAGCCTTACTTGAATTTTGTACCCTGGCTATGCATGAGGAGTTAGGATACTTTGTGAGAAAAAAAATTATGGAGTCTTGTCCCATGACCTAAACAACACTTAGTAATTGGAACTAAATGGGTTTTTGACAATGAAGGGAGAGAGAGAGAGAGAGAGAGAGAGAGAGAGAGAGAGAGAGAGAGAGAGGAGTCAAGAACAAGGCTAATTGGTTACACAACTGTACAAACAAAGACAAGGTATCAACAAAAAGGAGGCATTCACTCCTTTAGCAATTGGCTAGAAGGAATTAGAATGTCACTAGCTTAATCTTGCTGAATTCCCACTATACTATATTGATATTAAAAGTGTTTTTTTAAATGGATATATATATATATATATGTATATATTTATTTATTTATATATATATATATATATAAAACAACATCCAAGTTTGAAGACTATTAAAAGGAGACTCAAGAAAAGAAAGTCAAATTCTACATTGTTCACTTTAACCAAAAATGAAATATGCTATTAGATTGGATCTATGTTGATGATGTCTTCTTTGGATCCTCAAGAGCATTGTGAGGCGATGACTTTTAATCCTTAATGGCTAATGAGCTTGACATGGACATTGTGGGAAAGCTAACATATTTCCTTAGCTCAGAATAAAGCAAAAAAGGATAATATGTAGCCATTCAAAAATGACAATGTGTATTCATTCAAACATATTTATCACCCACACAACACAATCAGAAACGACATAAAAGAAAAATGGTTAAAAACTGGAAGCTACAATGAGATCCTAGAGTGTAGGAGGATCCTCTAGAGTTCAGGCCAAAAAGATTTCTCAAAAGTAACCACCATGGGCATGTGGATTTTAGAGGGCAACACTTCGAACGAATACCTTTTGGATCGAGAAGAAGGATGTGCCCTGGCATTTCATTTGCCATTTTGTCTTGTACTTAAAACTCTTGCATGTTTGCTTCAAGAATTTCAGCTTGGAACTCCCAACGATGCACCCATAGACATGTCTGAAAATCTAGGACTCACCATCGAGAAAGCAAACCCTCTTCATGTACTCATTGCTCCAAGACTCACTTCCACTGCCTATTGAAAAAATGGTGTATAACATATAACTAATAACTATTGACTCAGTTTTATTACTTGGATTATATTGGTGGTTTATGGTTATTTTACTGAATAACTATTCTGCCACCCTCTCTTCTTGCCATTTTTTAAAAACTAATCTTTTGGTTTTTTTTCCTCTATTATGTTTGTTTTATCTTTTATAGCAAATAGCCCCCTTTTTAAGCTACGACAATATCATACTCTTACAAAATTAGACATTCTCATGACCCACAACATTGGAGCCCAATAAAAATATGTAGGAGACTATAAAGGTGAGAGAATTATTTCATTAATGTTCAATATAATATCAATTTATAAATTATTTGCTATTTGTTTTGGATCAATTGATAAGTTATTTCTTATCTTGTCTAATGATGTCGAGGCCCTTTCCCTAGGTCGAAGGGTGGCCCGACTGGCACAGTGGCCCAACAAACTCACTCACCATGTTAAGTTTGCCCAACCACTGTTAAGTCTCTCCAACCCTAACAACAAGTGATATTAGAATAAGCGAAAGTAAGCAAACATACAAAGAGTGATTATCGTATTACATATTATCTTGTCCAAAATACACATTTGGCCATATATATATATATATACATACATACATACATACATACATGAGAGTGACCAATCTCAAACAAAAAGACCAGAAAAGGGAAAATGAGGCGTCAGGGAACTAGGCAATCGTCACGCCCTTCCCTTTATCAACCACTGAAGAGCCTGAAATATTAGTAGAGGAGTGAGCCTAAAAATCAACTTGGCTTAGTGAGTAGTAGGACCAGAGTGTTACCCATAACCAATATTCCCAAAACATTGCATATATGCATGAACAGTAAAATGATGCAGTGTGAATGCATGGTATAGTATAAAAGCAGTTATAAACAGTACAATAATTATAAAAAACATCTCAAATACATGCTAGTAAAAATTATATCCAGGCTAGGGTTAAATCAACAAACCCAACCTATGGTCATCGCTCGAGCGGGTACTAAGTCAGGTGTACTAGCCACTCAAGCGGGTCTTAAGCTAGGCGTACTCATCGAATACCCTAATCCTGATACTCAGCCCTCAAGTGTCGTGACTTGAGTGGGTTCTAAGGCTAGGCGCACTGATCATATGCCCTAATCTTGACTCTCAGCTCTCGAGTCCAATCCAATCATATCGTGTACCCTGACCCTGATGCTTGGCCCTCGAGCTTATGGTCTCATTACTCGTGTACATCTAGACATTTCAAATCAATCCAATGTATCTCAATTACATGAAACCATTTAACCATGTCATTTCACACAAGTTTTTATGTAAAAGAACACAGTTACGGAAAACACTTGAATCAAATTACTCACCTCAGGTCCCGTGCACCGATGTCCCCTTGACACTCAGCCCAGTCCTGTAGTGCTCATTTGAATCTGCATTATTTAAACTTAATTTCATTTTTTTTAGAATGTGTCTTAATCCCTCATTCTACTGACCCTAATCGATCTCAATCGACTCAAATTCGATCAATTGGTCAAACTTGGTCAACTGGTCAAATCCAATCAAAATTGGTCAACATGATCAATTTTGGTCAACTTTGGTCAAATTCGGTAAAATTAGGTCAAAATTGGATCAATTAGACAAAATTTTTTTTCAATTCCCAACACTTAGCCCAAATTCAAGTTTTTTTGTTCTCTTTGCACAATGAATTTGTCGATTTTTCTGAGATTAATTTGTATGTCAGATTTGCGCGAAACATTCCAAATTTTATCTACACCTAAAAATTTACCAAAATTTTAGATTTTGATTTTTGGACATCATTTGCTATGGTTTCTAAGTGTGGTAACAGGGATTATAAAATCTCGTATCCTATGTGATAGGCAGTCAATTGGTCTATCAGTTGACCCATTTACCAACTTAGATTGGGGCGAAATTTGGTACACATAATCTTGACATGTCCAGTGACCACTCCACCAAAATTTAGCTCAAAATACTCATTTTTGGTTAGTCGACTGGTATCCTACTTCTTTGTTATATAATAGATTGTTTAAATTTTTAAGTTTCCTATGGTTTTTAAGTGTCTAAACATCTCTACTACCCCATTGATTTGAGGCACTCTCTCATATATGTTGTAAAGCTTAGATTCTAGAATAGCAACAGTCCAAGTATTCTTCCAAATTAGTAAGCAAAATAGGGCAAAGATCACTTCTCAAATACACCCTACACCTAGCACATGTCAATACTTCAAAATATTTTCTAAGTAGCATAAACCTATATGAACTAGGCATCTTGATATGGACATAAAACTATGCATATTGAGGCTTAGGGATTAGGGTTTATACCTTCTTGTAGCCTCTGATGTGAGGTTTAGAACGCCTCAAATCTCAGTCCAAATGGATGTCCCTAACCACTTCAAATGATGCCTCAAAACTGATTCCAAGAACTGTATTTTGCTGGAACTATTGTAACAGTTGATCAACAGTCAACTTTAGTGCCTTGTAGAATAGGTTTAAGACTTTAATTTTCGATTTCCACCACTTGGATATAAAAGTACACAAGATAAGGAATAAAACAAGGGGTTTTGCCTCAAGAATAGACCTTGAGTGGGTTAGGAATCAATTCCTTGAAGTTTGTTCCAACATAGTTTTCTGCAGGTTTCAAGTTGCAATAGTGTCAAACAACCCGTTTCATGGTCATTTCAGTCTCAAACGGATGTGGGATTCGACCGACAACTTGTGCAATGTTGTAGAGGGGATTGAGAGCTTTCCAACGAGTCCAAGATCACAGAAAACAAATTCAAAATGAAGGAAAAACAGATGGTTGAAGATGGGTTGCAGAAGATGGAAATGAAATTTGCTCAAGAGTTGAAGTTTTTTGTTGCATTTTGAGGTGTCCTTGCATGGCAAAAGGGACTGCCACGTGACCATCCATGTGGCTCATGAGCTGCCATGCAAGGTGTCTTATTGTCTCCATGTGTTGGCTTACTCAGGAGGGTGGTCGAATTAGCAAAACCATGGGTGAAAACCATGGATTTTGCTAGTTTTTCCATTGAAAAACGTTGAAAATTCACTGTTATTTCGAGAAAACGAAGGGGAGAAGAGAAGATGGGGTGTGTGGGCTGGCCCACGCCCCGATCCAAAAGTCGCGTGGGCCGTTGGCTGGCATGCCCTGCGCCTGGGCGTGAGCTGGGCTCGCGTCGGAAGCTCGAATCGCAAGAGCTGAGCCTATGCAGCAAAATTTCAAATTTTTTTTGTGTGTATTATTTCCCCCTCTTGGTATATATATATATATATATACACCAATAGAGGGATTAAGATTCAAAGTCCGAAACAGAATCTTCACAGATAACAATGACACAAAAACAACAACATAGTACAATAATGACGATAGCAACAATTATAAGAACAATTACTAACCACAAAGGCAGAACTCCCAATGCCTTAGACAAGTGAGACATTACAAATGGAAAACTCAAGGACAAACACCAAACTGAAAATTCTTACGAAAAACTCAAAGACAAACACCAAATTGAAAACTCTTACACACTAAGATTCGATGATTTCAAAATGAGGGAGAGGTTCCCTTTTATAGAAAACCAAAACAAAAATAGACAAAAACTAAGTGGAACTGCTTTTCAAAAGAGATTCCCTCTTCTTTTAATAAAGTTGAGTGGACTACTTCTTTTGATGAAGTTGTACGAAGAGATTTTTTTTGCTTTTATCGAAGCTTAGTAGACTGCTCGGTGATGCTTCTTTTGCTAAATTGTGAGCCAGCTGGATGTTTGGTCACATCTTTCTTTTGGTAAAGATGTCGTGAGTGGAATACAAGCTGTGTTGATCTTGCTAATTATGCCTTACCTTCAGATGAGGATGAGTTGTCAACGTCCCATCTGAAAGAGGTAGTGGCTCTATTCATCTCCTGTAGATGAGTGGGGTGTCCAATCAAGTATCCATCTAGTAAGATGTGGAGAACATCCCAGAGATGATTCTCGGGTTCACTGAGGCCCACTCGTCCATAAAGTAAGCTGGAGTGGTAAGGAGGAGTGGGCCTATGCAAGTTTGTGACACCTGTGGTTTCATTCCATCTGATCATGTCACGTTGGAAATACTGGAACTGGTGAATCCTAGGCCAATATGGTGGATCAACGACCATAAATTATTCAATGTTTTGTTTAGAGTTTGGTGCAGGGTATAAGAGGTGAACATGAATATTAAAAAATAATATCTGTGGACAACCTCTTAGAATCTGGACACTGCATTCTTCTTCTGCGGAGGCTACTGGGTCATCACCAATGCTAGTATACCTTGTCCTGGAGGTAAGGGGGGCAAAGAAAGCAATAGTGAGGAACCTTTGGGGCCATTATGCTAGACGAGTAACCTACTGATCATGTGTTGAGAAAGTTAAAAGGAATCGATAAAACCTGGTTTGATCAGGGTCAAATTCAGGATGGTGACGTTATAATTGGAACAAATAGGCACATAATAAATGATAAAAAATTATGATAAATGATAAAAAATTATGATCCGAAATAGAAAGAGGTAAGGCTTTGTTAGGTGGAGAACATGGCCAAAGAACATGCCATGGTTTCTGGTGAGTGCCTTAAGATGTCCATCAATTATTGGCTGATTTAAAATTTTCCAATAAATAATTTCCCGGAGATCAATAGGGAGAGAAGAGATAAAAGCCATCAAATCTAGTGGCGGATTCTCCCCATCAGAGGGATTTGGATTTGAGGAAGAAGACCCGATGACACCAATAAAGTGAGAGGTATGATGTTTAGATAGGAAATCAGCCAAGACATTAGTTTTCCTAGGGATATGTTTGAATGTAAAATTGTATTGAGAGAACCAATTTGCCCACATGAGAAGTTGGGGATTTGGTAACATTTTGGAAAAAATGGACATATCCATTTTGATTAAGAAGGAGTGCCCAACTAAATGGAATTGGAAATTTTCAATTCCTCTCTTGATGGCCAGAGTCTCTTTGAATGTGGAGTGGTAATGAACTTCAGAGGCTTTGAAAGCCCACTTTTGTATCCACAGACACGTCTAGTTTTGTCTAGGAATTCTTCAATTAAGACTACACCCTAATATTCATCACTTGCATCTGTTTGGAGAATTCTAAGGCTTGTTCCTGGAATTTGGATATGAGGGAGAGTCAGGGCCTTATGCTTAAGGGCTTGAACAGCCTGTGCGTGCTCATTAGTCCAAGGAGGGAGGACTTTTTGAGTAAAACGAAAGCTTACTCGTTTTTTGTGAAAGATCCTTGATGAATAGCCCCATATAGTTTAATAGCCCCAAGAATTGCCGAATAGATGTTTTATTAGGTAAAACATCTGGAAAGCCGAGGAGCTTGTGAGAGATATGTAGCTGAAGGGCAAGTTGTCCTTCATGGATTTTCATGCCAAGGAAATCAATAGAGTTCTTGAATAACTGCGTCTTTTTCTTAGAGAGCATTAGTCTGACAGAAATACATAAATCATAAAATTTGTTTGCCAGACTAATATGAGAATCAGTATCCTTTGAAAATAGAAGGATATCATCAATATAAATCAGTGCCTCATCCTGGATGGAGGAGAAAATTTTTTTCATGACTTTCTGAAAGATCAAGGGGGTTGTCTTTAACCCAAATGGCATGACTATCCATTGATAATGGTGTCCAGGAATAACAAATGTTGTTTTTGGTATGTCAACACGATCATATTGATGATAGTAATTCCTGAACATTTATTGTCTAGGAATACCTTATGCATTGCTCATGGTAATCTCTTGTCAGCTTGATGATAATATTGTGTCATTTATTTTGAAGAATAATATAATTATGAGCTTACTCCACCAAGTAAGATGAGATTTTTAAGATATCAAAGAAAATACCAATTTCTCTAGGTATTAAAGTTAATATAACTAAAAGTCCTTAAGGCATAAATATATTTATGAGTTTATGAGCCATCAAGTAGTTAAAAAAAGATGTTGGATTCCTTCAATCAAATTTGAAAAACTAAAATTCTTCTAGAAGGAAAAAAAAATGTATGAATCAATGTGAGGTTGGTAGTTTGTTGCATTACTTTCAAAAATAGCAATATGAAAATCTTTTATTATCTATGAATTTCAATTTGATATTGATAATCAAATAAAAAATATATTTTGGGCCAATGCAAAATTGACGATTGATTATGAGCAATTTGACGATGTTGTTTGTTTTGACACTACTTATTGAATAAATAGAGATCCTATGCCATTTGCACCATTCATTAAAGCCACAATCATAAGGAGACAATGGTTTTTGAATAGTGAGACAATTGAGTCCTTTAAATGAGTATTTACAACATTTATTGAAACAATGTTTTATATAAATCAAGAATCTACATTGACTAATGTGATTGCTTCAAAATTATTAGAAACTAATCATCGAATATGTTTATGGAACCTTAATCAGAATGTTCTTAAACATTTCAATCATGTTATCAAGGGTTTATCTTTTATTTGCTAAAGTTTTATAAAGTTGCAGCTTTGAACTCTGAAGAAGAAGATTTTATGCATTCGTGGGAGGCTTTGTTAAATAAATATAACTTTGGTAAAAATGACTAATTGAAAGGGATTTCTAAAGAAATAGAAAAATGAGCAATGACTTATGGTAAACATATGTTTTATGTTGATATAAAAGGTACACAATTAGGAGACAGTCCTAATAGTACATTGAAGAAGCACTTGAATTACCAATTGAATATTTATGATTTTTCAGTCATTTTGATAGATTGTTGAAGGATCTTCATTATAGATAACTAAGAGTAATTTTGATATGACCCCAAAAATTATCTTGAATGAAAGCACATTACATTATGTTTAGGCAAGTAAGAGATGTTTATGCCTAAGGTCTTTGAGTGGTTTCAAGAAGAATTTGAGAAATCTATGAATATTGTGATTCTTTGTTGCAAGGGGAAGGAGTCATCATTATTGTTTATACAATAAGAAAGTATGGAGCACATAGGGTGCATATAGTTATAATTGATACCCAATTGAAGATAAAATAATTTGTAGTTGAATGAAACTTGAGTTTGTTAAAATCTCATGTTGTCATGTGCTCAAAGTATTTGAACAAAGAAACATTATATTGGTTCAAACTCAATAAATTTTAAAGAGGTGGATGTTAATTGTAGTGCATGCTAACTATATTATATGTATTTTGCATATGTTTTGCATGGGTTTAGATAGGAAATATGACATATTTCTTTATATATAGGTACATAAGCATTTAGATTATCATAGCATGTTATTCATTTATTTAGAAAATTTTAATACGTTTTTATGCATTTATACTTGTGATTTAATTCCAGGGAAAGGATCTTAGTGGTTTATGCAGATTCAAGTTGAGTAGAAATAAGTACACTGGAGAAAGAAGAGAAAAAAGACCCAAAATGATGAGAAATTAAATGATACATGCAGTAGAGAAACATATTACCACGCTAGCACGAGCATGAACACAGAAAAAAATTAGGCAGATTACAACCGTGGACCAGTATCGAGGTATCTAGAACGTGGGGGATTACAGAAATTCATTACTGTGATACATTACCCCAGTAACCAAAGAAGAAATATTATGTGCAGGATGACTACCGCGGTAACACGGATTTTCACATATTTTGTATTTTTTCTTGTTTTTGCTTATTGAGACTACCATGGTTCATTACCGCGGTAGTGCAATTAAAGATGTAGTTTTAAGTTATTTTAATTCATATTTTAGGGGTTTTTAAGGGACCTATATAAATAGGAAACATATTACAATTGATAATTATTTGACTATTGACTTTTTTTTACGGCCAGAGCAAGAGAAAGCAAAGATGAAGAACGAGATCAATCTTTGAGTATGATCTTTTATTTGTTTAGATCTTTGTACTATGATCTTTATGCCATGTCTGGCTAAGTTATTTTAATTTCTAGGATGTAATTGGGATTGTAGGAATGCTTTATTTGTTATTTTGATTAATCTATTTTGAGTTTTTGTTTTATGCTTTGTGTGTTTAATGTATTTTATTTATTGGCCATAGATAAATTGATCTGAGACTATTAAACTAACTTAGGAGAGAGGTTAAATGGTTGGATAATCAAAGTATAGACCTACAACAATCAATTGCTTGAGAGGTTGTTGATTTTATAAGAGGTTGCATGTGATTACAGTGCTTATTGCATTAGATTGCTAACTGTATGCTTCGAGAGGGGGTATTGGGAAACGAAACTAATAGGAATTAGGACGCCTCGAGAGAGGGTTTTAATAAAAAGTGTTATAATTTACAGAATTAGGGATTAGATTAATTGAAATAAGAATTAAGGGGGGATCAGTAGAATCTTAATTGATATAGTTTTCAATCAAATACTCATTTGTTTTCAATCTGATTTTAGTTAAAACATCCAAACTTGATTCTGAGCCTTAATAAAATTGATACTAATATTATATTGGGATTTAAGATTATTAGCCATCAACCGTTCCTTGATGATGATACTAGGTATTCAATCGTATAATGCTATTATGATCTTGTACGTATGCAATATTACCAATAGTGGACCTAAGATTTTTATAGGTAACAAAATGGAACACAAAGAAGAGCCAAAAGTTGAAGACCCCAAGTTGGTTAAACTAAGATGTTACAAGGAACTGTGTTAAAATGCGATGAATTTGTTTCATCGATAGTTAAATTTGATGAAAACTATCAAATTCTTGTAAAACATCTAGAAGAAGAAATGTTGAAGTTGAAAAAAATAAGAATCTAATTTTTGTATGTGTTGTTATTAAAATGAATATTTCTTGCTCAATTGATGATTAAAAAAGAGAAATAGACAAATTTTAAAATTGAAAGGGCTGAAAGGTGTTCGTGGGAGAGGTTAAGAAAAGAGTTATGTTGAGATCATATTAAAGAAGAAAATGCATATGACTATTAATGTGAGACTTGATGAATCTAATCCTCAAACAAACTTTGAGAGTGGTATAAAAGAATTGAGACTTGATGGTGATGAAAATATCATCGCCTATATGAAAAAAGCGTGAGAGTAAGGTTATTGGTGAGAAAGAAAAAGCTAGATTAATATGTGCCTAAAAACTTTAATTAGATTACTTATAGAACGTACACTCAAGTAGATCGTAGGAAATCTTACTAGAGGAGTGTCTACTAGAACATCCTAAAGAAAAGATCAAGGGTAAATATCTCATATAGCGCCAATTATGGTTGAGGAAGCCTTGATGAATTTTGTACCATGGCTATGCATGAGGAGTTGGGATGCTTTGTGGGTAATAAAGTATGGACTCTTGTCCCATGACCTAAACAACACTTAGTAATTGGAACTAAATGGGTCTTTAAAAACGAAAAGAATAAGAGAAGAGAAGAGAAGAGAGAGAGAGAGAGAGAGAGAGAGAGAGAGAGAGAGAGTCAAGAACAAGGCTAATTGGTTGCATAACAATACAAACAAACAGAAGGTATCAACAACAAGGAGGCATTCACTCCTCTAGTAATTGGCTAGAAGGAATTAGAATGTCACTAGATTAATCTTGCTATAAAGAATTTCCACTATACTATATTGATATTAAAAGTGTTTTTTAATGGATATATAAATAGAGAGACATATATAAAACAACCTTTAAGTTTAAAGACTATTAAAAAGAGATTCAAGAAAAAAAGTCAAATTCTACATTGTTCACTTTAACCAAAAGTGAAATATGCTATTAGATTGAATCTATGTTGATGATGTCTTCTTTGGATCCTCAAAAGAGTTGTTAGGCAATGACTTTTAATCCTTAATGACTACTAAGCTTGGCATGGGCACAATAGGCTAGCTAGCATATTTCCTTAGCTTGCAATAAAGCAAACAATGACAATATGTATTCATTCAAACATATTTATCACGCACAAAATACAACTGATAATAACATAAAAGAAAATTGGTTAAAAACTAAGAAGGTTGGATACCAAAATGTTCTCATCAACATGCTATCAAGTGGTTACAATATCACAAAAGAACAATTTTATATGCTTTCGTAGTAATCAAAACTACATAGTAAAAGTTAATAACTCTATTTGATTATAAAAGACAACAAACTTAAGTGTGATGAACCATCCATCAAACATAGGAAGAGAATAGAAGTTGAAAGAGTATGTAATGGGGAGCTAAAAACAATTAAACCTTAAGGCTCTTCATAAGTGGGTCTCACATCTTAACTCGTTGTGCTATCATCAAAGGCTAATTCAAAATTAAAATGTTAGAAGAAATGAGAAAAACCAATTGATCAAACACTAAGCAAAAGAGAAAAAAATTTCTTATATAATATGGGGAGAAGAAATTACTAATGCCTCGAGAGAAGCATGAGATTTTTGGCCATTTCATTACTTTTCCATGTCAAATTCACATAACTCAGAATGAAAATTGAAAACCAAAACATCAACGGTACCTCAAAAACCAACAAGCTAGGGATCCTAGCCCAATGGTTTATAAAACTTTGAATTCTTATATGAAATGTGAACTTGATTTGATCCACCGTACACACAACCCTTCCTTAACCTAATCCGAACAAACATTATATTATATACCTTTTTTCAAATGTTAGTGGAAAAAAGTGCAACACAAACAATGTAAACTCTCATTTTTTAATGAACTAATTAATTAGAAAAGACATCTCACTATCTGCACAACTACGAAAGTAAGCACATTACAATAAATAATCATTTCACAACTAAGCTCCATTTCCCATTACATTTCAAGATGTAGATTATAGCTCGACCTGCTTGATATACCTTTCTAAATAAATCATAAATATAAATCAAACCCGACAAATCAACAAAAACCTAAAGAAATAAATATATGAGAGATACATAGCATAATAGTCAAGCATACAATAACATAACAAAGAAAAAAACAACAACAATGAAATAAATAATCTGAAACAAGAGGTTTTGAACGTAATTATTGCAATGCACAAAATACTCTTTGACCATTACATATATCTCTTCGTCGCCGAATACATAGTAATATATTTTGTTATATATTTCATTTCAAATTAAGTTACAAGTTATTTATTATCTATAGTGACCTCATAACTGTTGGTACTCATCGTTGGAAATGTCGGGACCCCTTCCCTAGGATGAAGGGCGAACCGACCGGCACAGTGCCCCAACAAACCCGCTCGCAAGCCGAGCTTGCCAAGACACTGTTAAGCCTCGACATACTACAC
>JAJIYU010008259.1:0-18180 GCA_030144865.1 Tinospora cordifolia | reverse complement strand
TTTTGTTTTGTTTTGTTTTTGTTGTTTGCTGAGTGTTCATTTATCAATAAGATGGTCATGGTTGTGATGCAACAAAAACCTTTATTATGTATTTGACTCCTTAGGTGGGACGGACCAGGGCCGGTCCAACTTTTTTGGGGCACAAAGCAAAATTACAAGTTGGAACTTCAAAAAGAAGAGTGAAGTTATCAATAAATAATTTATAATTTTTATAAATTTTAATTATATATATATATATATGAGCCCCCAAAAATAAAGGGTCCAAAAGGTGATAGGGCCAGCCCTAAAACCTACTATAATATTTTTTACAATATGTAATCTTTTATTTACTCTTTTATACGATCACCTTATTCATGACTCATGGTAGGCGGATTCTACGAATGATAAGCCAAATAGTGATGGAAGCACAAACATCAGCATTAGCATAATGATAAAACAAGCATTTTAAAATACCATTAATTTTAAAATGATTTAAAGTGGGGTCATCAGAGATGACCATTAAGCTCAGCAATGGCAGTAGTAGAGGAGACTTTCCTCTTTTCAATCTAATAAGGATATGTCAAGTACTCCATGGAGATCTAGTTTTCTATATATACGTGTATTGATGATCAAGAATGGAAGAAGCTAGGTAAGTTAAATTGATAGTAAGTATTAATATGAGCGAAATGATGGTGATTTTGCTTGGGATCTCTGCTATTTCTGTGATTTTATTTGTTTGGAAGGCCTTTGTTTGGGCATGGTGGAACCCGATGAAACTGGAAAGGTACTTAAGGGAGCAAGGGATTCAGGGCCCTCCATACAGATTGATTCACGGAAACTTGAAAGAAAATTCTAGCTGTTTAAAAGAAGCAAAATCTAAGCCTATGAAGCTCTCCCACTCAATTGTGCCCAGAGTTCTCCCTTTCCTTCGACAAACAGTTCAGAAATATGGTATATTTTATACAGTTGCTATTATCTTTCTTTCTTTCTTTCTTTTTTTCTTTATTTTAATAATTCTATCTTTTAATCTTCAATTAAGGTGTTGATAATTATTAAGCTGATCCTTGGTAACTATTTTTAATTTTCATGCTTCGATTAGAATCAACAAAATAAATTCGATCTCTTCATTTCTTTTTTAGTACGTTTTTCAGTTATTTTTAGTTTTTTGATAATGGGTAAATCATGAGTAGATCGGTTACTTTCTTGATCGTCTTCATCCTTATCTGGAAGTTCATGATCAACTCAAGCCAGCAATAAAATTTAAATTATCAAATATTTCTGTAAAAAAATTGGGAAAATACACATAAAAGGACAGTTGGTTTTGGATAATGTCTATAAGAAAAGAAGAAGTTAATTATAGCTGAATTTTTATACAATTAAAAAATTCATACTTATTAAATAAATAAGTATTTATCTAAATGTATGTAATAAATAATTTATTAATTATAAAGGCAGTGTTACGTGGTAGGTGCCCAAGCTCTGTATTTGAACTGCACTCTCGTGACCAAAAAAAAAAAGGAAAAAAAAAAAGAAAAAGAAAGAAAAAAAGAAAAAACAAAAGACTGAAGACTTTAAACATTATTTTATAATATTTTTGATATAAATGTCCATCGTTTAATAGACCGAGGGCACACACAATTTACTCTCATGGGCCCTCATGAATATTAGTCATGTATAACCTATCTTCAAAGTTTGGATTTTGATAGTTACAAAAAAAAAAAAAAAAAAAAAAGGAATTAGTCAATCGATAAAGGTAATAGTAGACCCTAATAAGATAGAATGAATTATAACATATTTGCTTCACACAAATGATTTGGTAACCGACTCCTTTTTAAAGATCACTATTTTCTCTCTCCATCAGGTTTATTTTATTTTATTTGTCAAGTATATTGAAAATTGCAGAGAGATGTCACACCAGCTCTAGCAGTTGTTGGCTCTCACCATCAGTTAACTTATCAAAATTTAAACCAATTACTAAATTTTGTTTGGATTTTGGCTGGAAAAAAAAATAGTACGTAAGTGTATGATTAAGGTAATAAAAACCATTTAAGTCAAAAGCTGTGGCTATGAGCTAAAAGCTCAATTGTGGATATTGTATCTTAAACTCTCTCATGCAATCCCATTCTTCATCAATAAGGTTCCAATCGTTCTCTCTCTCTCTCTCTCTCTCTCTCTCTCTCTACTTTTTTCCTGCAATTCCCATTCTATATCAAGGTTCTAATACTATATTAACTCAATTAGCAAATATATAGTCATCAGGCAAGGGCTAATTATAATTTGTATTAAGCTATTATTCATATGATGTTAGTATCAAAATGAAAGAATGTAATCATGCCTAACTAGAATAAACAACTTTATGGTATTTATAGTTTTTACTAAAGGTCGATAGTGTCTTTTTTTTTTTTTTTCTCAATGATTTCATCCTTTTCCATACTCTAGCTTTGGTTTAACTATGACGTGACTCATAATTTAGTCATTAATCATGATGTACTCTGGGAAATATAATTAATTGCAGGTAAATTATCTCTTTTTTGGTTTGGAACCATTCCAAGAGTGACCATTATGGACCCAGATCATGTAAGGGATATATTATCAAACAAATTTGGTCATTTTAGCAAGATGAGAGCTAATCCAACGACCAGGATGTTCGTAACAGGACTTGTAAGCTACAATGGTGAACAATGGACCAAACATAGAAGAATCATCAATCCAGCATTCCATCTTGAAAAGCTTAAGGTAACTAATTAGTGTAATCTTTTTGAGCAGTTTTTCTTTCATTTTAGTCACACACACACACACATATATATATTCTTTATTTGGTCCTTACTCTAGTATTATATTTACCCTCTTGGTGAAGATTGGGCTTGCTATTATAGAGTAGGTTGGAGCTCGTTACAGCTCATGAATTAAAGGATCTTTTCCCTTGAAAGCTAAAATCAGCTATTAATTGAGTTACCCAAATCTGTGTAATATTATATGTATTCAATCTATAGAATACCACACTTACATTAAAAAAGATTCACTTGATTACTTGAAAGTAAATAGGAGGATTACTTCTCATGCTAATGTTGTTAACATGATTCTTTATCATTGATTATAGTTAATGTTACCAGCATTCTATGCGAGTTGCGATGAGTTGATTAGCAGATGGAAGAAGCTAGCTCTCGAGGGATCTTGTGAATTGGATGCATTTCCCGAACTTCAAATGTTAACTAAAGATGTAATCTCTAGGACAGCATTTGGGAGTAACTATAAAGAAGGTAGACGAATTTTTGAACTCCAAATTGAGCAGGTTGAACTTGTTGTCAAAAGTGCTCAATCTGCCTACATTCCGGGCTCCAGGTACACATAGCATTTTAATATATATATATTTATATTCTTTGAATTGTTTGAACTTAAAATGAACTTTGATGAGCCATGCAATTTCATTACTTGTAACTTGTAATGTATTTTATCATTTAACCTCTGGTTTTGATGATAACTTTCTACAGGTTTTTGCCCACAAAAAGAAACAAGCAAATGAAGGCAAAAGAAAGAGAAATAAGAACTTTACTAAGGGGTATGATTGAAAAGAGGGAGAAAGCTATAAAACTAGGCGAGGTTCAATACAATAAGGACTTGCTAAGCCTGCTAATGAGTTCAAATTTTAAAGAAATTCATGAAACTAAGAACTCTAAGAACGTGGGAATGAGTGTTGATGAGATTATAGACGAATGCAAGCTATTCTACTTTGCAGGACAAGAAACAACAGCGACATTACTTGTATGGACTTTGATTATACTTAGCATGCATCAAGAATGGCAAGAAAAAGCGAGGGAAGAGGTCCTTGAAGCCTTTGGAAGAAGTAAACCAGATTTCGATGGGTTAAGTAACCTAAAAATTGTGAGTCATTCTTTTTCTATGTAGAATAATCATTTTTTTTTCTATTGATAATTCTTGTTAATATTGCATAAATATATTCTACTTGCTTTTTTAGGTAACCATGATTTTATATGAGGTACTTAGGCTATACCCGCCTCTTGCTATGATTCACCGATACACCTACAAGGAAATAAGAATAGGAGAAATCACTCTACCACCCGGAGTACTAATTGGAATGCCAGTGCTCCTCATTCATCATGACCGCGATATTTGGGGTGAAGATGTTGAAGAATTTAAGCCAGAGAGATTCAAAGAAGGCATTTCGAGGGCAACAAGGAATGATCAAGTCTCATTTTTCCCATTTGGTTGGGGTCCTAGGATATGCATTGGACAAAACTTTGCCTTAATAGAGGCAAAGATAGCTCTAACCATGATATTACAATATTTCTCTTTTGAGCTTTCTCCAACTTATGTCCATGCTCCCCATACATCCATAGTTCTTCAACCTCAACATGGTGCTCATGTTATCGTACACAAGCTATAGTGTCCTAGAACATACTTATTACTTTTACGTTATTGATCATCAGCTATATATGTGGTTCTAGTTTTATTTGACAAGATATACTTACTCGTTGTACTACATATGTGGTTGTGATCAATGTTTGCATTATGCTGAAGTTGAGTACTATATTGAATCGTATCAGTTAGGCCACGGTTCATCATGTTTAAATAAAATATTTTTTATTAGTATGTAAAGCCTGGCTTATATATCTTAGAATTACTTCAATAATAATAATAATAATAATAATAATAATAATAATGATAATAATAATAATAAATTACTTCATTGATGACTTGTAAAAATAGGCAAACTTTCAATTTTCTGGCAACAGTTACCGTTATGGACCCAAAGCTTACATTTTACAAGTTATTTTATTTTCACAAGACCGAATATAATCCACTTGCCAAATTTTAATCAATCCTACCTTCAATAATCAAGAAAAGTTGAAAATTTATATTCTCTTCAAGTATCTCAACCTTCTTTATTTGACTGCTAATCTGAAAATTGTTCCACAAATCTACATTTGATAAAAATTATGATTTCCTCTTAAATACATAAGAGAGGAAAAAGAAGTTCACAACTACTTCCAGAGATTTGGTTGAGTAGACAGAACTCAATGCCCCTTAATTAAAGGTTTTGAATTTAAGCTCTAAGTATAGAAAAAATCATGTTAGGAGAGCTCCTCCATTTAAAGACAGTATAGTAACTCAAACTTACAAGTTGATCCTAGAATACACCATAGAAAAATTCAAAAAGAAAAGTTCATAATTACTTTCTTAGGCTTTTTGCCCATTACGAAAAAGTCTCCACTCCTACTTCATGTATGATTGAAGGCTAATTTTTAAAAGTCTATTTATCAATCACATTTTTTGACTCTTTATGCTCAAGCGTTTAAGAGCACATCCTATTTTAGTAGTACCCGCGGCACTAAGACCCATAAAAGCAAAGACAAGAACTATTCGTGACAAATCTAGTTTTCAAATATAACACTCCAATTGCGGAAACGTATATTCTTTTTAAAATAATGAGAAAAATGATGTGATAAATAATAAAATTTTAGGTTAAAAATATTTATTTTTTTTGAATGAAAGTATGTTTTGAAAATATTTACTATAAACATAGTGAGTTTTTCAAAAAAACCTTAATTGTAACTTCATTATAACATACGGTGGTGTCACATTATTCCATATTTTCTAACTCTAGATTTTCATTAGCTACTATCATACCACATGAAAATAAATTGTACCATTAATAAAACTAAATCATAACATTTCTTGAAACCAAATTAATTTAATTGATCATAATTCAAAAGTGGTCTAAGGGCCCATCACCAACCAAATATCAATGTAATTATGAGTCTCAATAAGAAATAAAACAATGTCCAGTGGACTGAATAGAAAAGTTCATAAAGAAAATAGAGTCTTCAAACATTGTGATGTGGACCAAAATACTCTCATATCAATACCCTCAAACTCCTTAAAAGAAATAAAAAAGAAAAGAAAGATGAGCTCATATATAAAGGCTTGGTGGATACATCTTAGCCCTTAAAATCATTATTAAAAGAACATAAAAAAGGACAAAAAGAAAAATACTTTCAAACATTAAGCATCTCAAGTATCCCTCTAGTGGGAGGGTCACCTTTAGGTTGCCCTTCTATCATCAATCACACATCTCATATCATGATCTAAATCAAGTCTCATTGTCAAAATTTAAGTTCGTTCATCTAGGTAACGGTTGCAATGCAAGCAATCTCTAGAGGGCACTTTTAAGGTAACCCAATTAAATTTTATGCAGAGGCAACACCATTTAGAATCCATCAATGATATTCAAGGCGTGGTTCATCATCCTTGCACATGTGTTATTATCATTTTAGTTACTTTTCGTACTTTAAATCTCATGTACATCGTTAAGTCCACATTATCGACAAATTAGTTCCATGTAACTTCTCAATCATCCATTTCAAGCATGCGATAATACAATTGATAATTATATTGCACAAACAAACACGCGATTCTTTTTCTAAGGCATGTATGAGGTAAAACATATTCGTCGTCCAACATAATTCTAGTAATCAAAGCATTATTTTCACACTATCATGCTCATAATGATATTAACAGTCAAACGTTCAAGTTCATCAATCTATATTTATTTATTAAAGATTTAAAGAGAGGTTATCTTTTCACCTGATATAAAATCTAAGAACACTCCCAAGCTCTTCTTAAAATCTATATCATAAAGGTCAACCTATCAACCCTCGTTTTGCATTAGTTATCCACCCAAAATTTTTCTAGTTCCCATCCTCACTAATTGATATTAGACTACTCATTCAGTCACATCCAATGATTGACTTAGGCCACACAACTCAAGGTCCATTCTTGCCTTAAGCTTACGATTTAGATTCCTTTTAAGTGTTATTTGTTGATCCTGTATGATAGGTATTGATTGATTCATGGTTTTCGTTCAATCCCTTGTTTCCTTAACCTCGTCTCCTTAGTACGTATCCGAAGAAAATTTCTTTACCGTATTTCCTTCTAAATCACTTTACCCACTTTTTGGGCCTTATTCATAAATAAATCCTAGTGATTTTTCGTGATACTTATGATCTAAAAAATCACCGATGTAGCAAGTCAACTCTCAATTTACCTAGTAGGCAAAAACTTACATTTTTTTCTTCCAAACATGCACTCACTTGTACCTAAGAACTTTTCTAAAAATCTTTCCTTTACTAAAACCACCTAAAACTAGTATGAATTTGAATTTAAGTTGATAGTTTTCCATTTTAGATCGACAAATGTACTATCTAGGGTTTTTGCATGAAATCATGTGATTATATGCTCATGATTTTTTCGTGCACTCTTTTCATGTGTCATGGTATCATTTCCTGTTTCAAAACTCATGAATACTTTTCCAACAATTTTTCCTCCACTTGTCTTATTGTTTTTCCATCCCAAAACCTAAGATATCAAGTCATGACTCATCAACCCACTTTTAAGGAAAAAAAAGAGAAAGTGTGATGACCCATGATTTGATATATAGAAATTATCGGGTCTGATACGTGTACTTTCTAAAAATTTTAATGAAAGTATATGAATTTTTCTTAATTTTTTCTATTTTAAATTATTTATTGAAGAAAATTAGAATAATGGGAAAAAAAATACAATTTTAAGAAGAAAATAAATGAAATTATAAGAAAAATATAATTTCTGGAGAGATGATTTTTGAAATTGATTATTAAATTTTTTTGAATAATTATAGAATTTATAGAGTAATTAATGGAATTTTTGGAGAAAAACGTGATTTTGGTGGATTACTCAATTTTTAGGAAAATAATTGGATAAATGTTGGAAATGGTGTATAATTGGAATATTTTGATGAAAAATGATGGATCAAAGGATTTTTGATAATTTTAGAAAAAAATGGCAAAATTCGGGTATATATAGGTATATATATACATAAAAAAGAAAAGGAATAGAATTGATAAAAAAAAATAAAAAGAAAAAAAAGGGATGCTGCCCAGCCGCACGGGTCGGGCACATCGGCCAAGGCCCGGGCGGGCTGGGCATGGGCGCACGGGCTGCGTGGGCGCACAAGCCTCTCGGCCCTTGTGGGTCGGGCCCAGGCGCACCTAGCGCTTAGGCTTGGCGCACCTAGCGCTTAGGCTTGGCGCCTGGGCCGGCCCAGCGCCCCCTTCTCCTTTCTTCGAATTTTGGCGCAATTTTGGCCGAAAACCACCACTTGAGCAAGAGTTTTCTGGTTTCCAACTCTTCCCACTTACATTCTAGAGCTTGTAACTTCTTCTTTCTCATCCGTTTCCTCTAAAATTTGGCTCATTTCGAAGCTCTTACAACCCTCTCAAAGAGCCCCAAGCTCTTTTGCCCAAGTGCACAACCACCTGAGACGAAACTAGCCAAGAAAAGGTGTTATTCTCCATGTTTCAAACCCAAAAAATAGAAAAAACTGTGTAGAATCAATCTTTGTTGTGTTGATTCCTAGGCCATTTCAAGTTCGTTCTGGAGGTAAAACCCCTTCTCTTCTTCCTTATTACATGTACTTCAATATCCAAGTGACAGAAATTAGAATATGAGGTCCTAATTATGTTTTATAAGGTGATGAAGTTGACTATTCGATCAACTGTTTCAATAGTTTCTGCAAAAAATTGACTTTGGGACCAGATTGGAAGCAGTGTTTGAAGTACCTAGAATAGTCCGTTTGGACTAAGATCAGAGACATTTCGAACCTCATACTTGAGGCAACAAAAGGGTAAAAACCTCGAACCAAAAGCCTCTGTAGTTTAGATTTTATATGCTTGTAAGCATGTCTTTTTAGTTAGGTATTATGAGACTCAGAAAAAATTCTAGAATACCCTTATGCATGTCATGTTTTGGAGTTGTGTTTGAGAGTAAATAATGACTATAATTGCTTGTTATTTTGGGTGGGACTTAATTAATCAGATTTCTAGGATCTAAACTCTTGCAAAAATAGCAAGAAACAACCTTGGATTGGTGCTGGAACCAAAGTACATAGGCACTTGAAAATCATAGAGGAATTGAACCATTTGAACAATCTGTTACATGACAGAAAAGTAGGAGATTAGTTGACTGACCAAATGAAGGAAAATTGAGCTGAAATTCAGTGGAGAGGTCACTGGACATGTTAATAGTACGTGTACCAAATCTTAGGCCATTCTGAATTTGGGAAGTAGGTCAAACAATTCGCTAAGTAACTGCCTGTCACAAGGAATACGGGATTTCACAGTCCCTGTTAATGCACTTAGAAACCTTAGTAAAGAGTGTCCAAAAATCATGAAATAAAATTCTGGTGAAGGTTATGGCAGTTTAGATGAATTCTAAAAAGGTTCGCAAAAATCCAACTTATAGATTGATCGCAGAAAAATCGGCAAGTTCGCTGCGCAAGAGAGCAAATAACTCAAAATTGGGCTAAGCGTTGAAATTTGGGGATTTTGACCTAAATGACCCAATTTGGGCACAAATTGACCAAGAGTGACTAGGTTGACCACATTGACTAGAATTGACCAGGTTTGACCAATTGACCAAACATTGACCGAGGCGATTTGAGCCGATCAAAACTAAGTAGGGACAGTGAGATTTGAGATTAAGCTACAGTATGGATATAACTAAGATTGAGTTTAATTGATGTAGATTCGAGTGAACACTACGAGACTGGGCCGGTTTTCGATGGGACATCGGTGCGCAGGACTTGAGGTGAGTAGTTTGATTCAGGTGTTTTCTGTGACTTGTATTACTTGCATAAAACTTGTGTGAAATGATATGGTTTAAATGGTTTCACTAGATTTAGATATATCTGGTTGGTTTTGAGATGTGTAGATGTACACGGGTAGTGAGACCATATGCTTAAGGGCTGAGCATCGGGGCTCAGGGTACTTGATGTGATTGTAATAGACTTGAGGGCCAAACGTCATGGGTTAGGGCACATGATCAGTGCGCCTAGCCACCCAACTCGGCTCGAGTCATGACACTCGAGGACCGAGTGCGAGGTTATGGTATTCGCGAAATACGCCTAGCTTACAATCTGCTCGATTAGCCAATACGCCTGACTCAAGACCCGCTCGAGCGATGACTATAGGTTGGGTTTGTTAAGTTAACTCTAGCCTGGATATGTCTTTAACTGGCATGGATTTGAAATGTTTTATAATGATTGCATCATTTATAACTGCTTTATTCTATGCCATACATTCAGGTTTTACATTATTTTTGCTACTCATGCATACATGCGTTGTTTGGAGTATTGTTTATGGTTGACATGTTAAACTTTCTACTCACTGAGCCACATTGATTTTTGGCTCACTACTCTATCACTATTTCAGGTTCTTCAGTGGCTAATAAAAGGAAAGGCGTAATGATCGCCTAGCTCCCTGACGATTCTTGTCCTTTTTCTTTTTGGTCTTTCATTTAGAGGTTGGTCATTCCTTGTACATGTTAAATGGTCAATTATATATTTTGGACAAGGCAGATATATAATGAAGTGTTTTCTCTTCGTATGTTGCTTATTTTTGCTATAAGTGTTTCAATTATTCTGATATCGTCTATTGGATGAGATTGGAAAAAAGGGCTTAACAGTGGTTGGGCGAACTCGATGTGGTGAGTGAGTTCATCGGGACACTGTGCCGGTTGAGCCGCCCTTGTCTTAGAGAAGGGGTCCCAACAGAAACAAAAGAGGAGAACCCTTTACAATGTTTATTGTTATAAAACCTCCACAATTTGTGAGGGTATTGATTGACTCAACAAACATTTGTTATAAAACCATTTGCTAGTCTCCACGTCATGTGGAAAACTCCTCATGACCTAATCCACCACATGCTTGGCAAACTCTATCATGGCCAACTAAGCCGGTGAGAAGATGGTTGTATCTCCTTCCTCTTTTGCCCCTAAACTATAGAGGGATCCTCTTGAAATGCTCCATAAATGTTACATCTTGCTCAAGCAATGTATATTATCAACAACATGGTTATCATTTCCAATCATACAAACTACATCAAATCTAGATCACATCATAATCAAAATAATTAAATTCATTAACTCAAATTTCTAACACTTCAAAATTATAAAAATGATCCTTCATTAAGTTCAAAATGTAACAATTGGCCTAAAGAGTTGGCTCAATATATTTTGATTATTTTTATTATATTTCGGAGAACATTAACATCATGGTTGAAGATGAGGATTAAATGGTGATGATTTGAAATTTATCACCATAATTATATGCTTATTTAATAGTGTTCTTGAAGTATGCAAAAGAAATTTGAAATTAGAAGAGGTACTAATGGCTTCAAGTCCAAGGAAATTGAGTCTAAGTTTAAAAGTAAAACAACAAATGGAAATGGATTGTATGCAAGAGGAAGAACAATGAAAAGATCAAATAAGCAACAAAATGGAAAATCAAAATCAAAATTTATAGTTGGAAGTCATTTGAAGAAATATTACTTGAAAATAAAGATCAAAAGCAAGCAAAGTTCAAGGAAACTGAAGGTGCCCAAGTTATCAATGAAGGATAAAACAGTGTTGAAGTTAACATTTTCTCAAGTGGAAGAAATAAATGAATGGATTTTGTGTCCATTTCATATGACACCTTACAATAATATCTCAAATAATACTTGAAAATTGAAAAGGAAGGGAGACACGTTCCTAGTCTCCAAAGCCAACTAAATTCATTGGACTCATTTTATGACTAGGAAGATGTGACACTTTTATTGGAATCTTCTTCTAATAATGTGATCGGAATTGGATTTGTGTAGTTTTAGCTTCATGGTGAAACCAAGAATATTCTAAAAGATGTGATTCATGTTCCATGTCTTAAAAAGAGTCTAATCACATTGAGAATTTTTGAATCACTTGGGTATGTGTTTAAAGCAAAGAATGTCACTCTCATGGTCTTTAGACATAATGGGCATTAATATATGTTCCAACAAAGTTCTCAAAAAGCATAAGTAGACACAACAATTGGAAGGTTTGAACAAATAATTCATGTGGCATTTGAGGCTTGTAGGTGGGAGTAAGATGGACTCAAGGTGTTTGTAAACAAGACTTGTTGGCTAAAGGGATTACATTCTCCTGAGCATTATATTTTTTGGAAGGCTAGAAGGTTGAAATTCACCAATAGCACTCATATATACAATTAAAGGTACATTAAACTGCATGAAAGGGTAAAGTTCATGAAGGGCACTCATAAAACTAAAGGTATATTAAACTACATCATTAGAACTTATAGGAACCATCATCAACACCTCATTTATTAAAAACAGGCATATGCTCAGTGTTGGGATCATTGCAAGTTCACAGGATCGCAATTGTAATACATGGTGAATAATCGGATATCGTCATCAGGGAATGGTATATGGTTAATAATCTCAAACCCTAGATTAATTTGAATCTTAACTTTATTAAGGCTTAAAAGAGAGGATTCAATACTTTAAACTAAATCTGAAAGAAAAATAAACACTTGTGATTTTAAAACTGTATGAATTAAGATTCTATGATAATAAAATATTATGTATTCACCTTTAATCTTTATTTTAATTAATTTGAATTATGTCCTTGTAGCTTATAGCATTAGTCATCAAAACCCTCTCTTGAGGTGTACATTTAACAAATCAATGTAATAAACATAGTAATCACGTGCAATCTCCTATAAAATCAATAACCTCTAAGTCAATTGATTCTTCTAGGTCTATACTTTGATTATTCAATTATTAAACCTCTCTCTCGAGTTAATTCAACAATATGAGATCAATTTATATGTGGTTAGTCAATAAAAAACACTAAGAATACATAGTATAAAACAATACGTCAAAATAGATTAATCAAAACAAAGATCAATAGGTCCTACAATATAAATTACATCCTAGAAATCAAAAGAACTGAGCCAAACATAGCGAAGAAATCACAAATCAAATAATCAAACAAATAGAAAATTATACTAAAATTCTAATCTTGTTCTTCTCCCTCGTTCTGCTTTCTCTGCTCTGCTCGACCGTCAATAGAAATAAAACTAGCAATTAAATTATGAAAAACCTAATACGAGAGACTATTTATAGTTTTTATCATTGGAACCCTAATTAGACACTAACACAATATGTCAATTTCACACCCTAATCACAAAACCACCATCCTAGACTGCGGTAAACAATCGTCTCTCAAAAATCTAAATTTTCCATGCATATTTGCCCAACTCAATTGCAGGACCGCAGTCATGGCTAGGTGGACCACAGTCTTAACGCACGTGTGGTGACCTCTGTGATTTGTAACTCATTGTGTTTCATGGTCATTGTTTGTTTTTATTGTTTAAAAAAAAGAAAAAGAAAAAAATAGAAAAGAAAAAGAAAGAAAAGTTATATTTTTGTATCTAATTATAAAGCTATTTTTTAGAAAAAAAATAGAAAAGATTTTGAATTCAATAAAGCTGAAAACATATGTATTTCAATGTTAGCATCTCCTTTTTCTTTCACATCATTAAAATAAATAGTATTATAATCACGAGTGCACACAAATAGGTTCAATTGAGATATGCATAAAAGGATGGAGTGTTTCTTATATAGAATGTTTATATTCATAATAAGAAAACATGCTTTAAAATTGGCTACAAAAGATTTAAAGTTATTTCCTTCATAAAGTTATTTTTAAGCAATGTTCAAGATAGATTTGATTATTTCAAGCGTTTGTAGGAAATTCTCTCTGTTTGTGTTATGGTTTTCACTCTTCACTTTTCTCAATTTTTGGATTTTTGATCTACCTAAGACTAAAGAGATTGTCAAAGTCAAATAAGAATTTTCAATCTCATAGGTCACTTAGTGAAAATCTCAAAAATATGACATAGATCTAGCCTAAATAACAGTAATAGGCTCTATATGTTCATGTCCTAAAGCTAATATATGCATGCATCAGCCCTAAATAAATAAACAAATGCTCGTGATATCTACATATCTACATGTAATGATAGAATTTCAATAACTATATAAATGAATGACTGCGTGACATGACATATATATATGTAGTTCAAAAGGGAATGCAAGTACCTAATATCTATAAAAAAAAAGGAAAAATAACCTGAAATTGAAGAAGATTTTCTTTAATGCGCACCCTCAAACTTAAACTGTGTCTTGTCCTCAATAGCACAACTTCACTTTACGCACACAAGGAAGAGAATATGCTGAAGCACATGCATCCTTACACACGCTTGTAGTCATAAAACCTGCATGAAACAAAAAAAATGACAAGTATTAGTCGAGTTTTTAACTAAAATGCATGCATTTTTTTAAAGTGAAACAAAATGCATGCATACTTAGGAATTTAAATTTAACCCTAACAAAAATAAAAGAACATAAACAAAAAATAAAAACCAGTGAATTGCTTTCCACTAAGCGCAATGTTTAACATCGTTAGCTCAACGTGGATACTCGTTAACCGAAGCCCAATTTGTTGATCTTTGCAAATACTTTGGCTTTGGGCAATACCTACTTGATGATGTCAGGTGAATGCTTATATTTCAGCATTGGATGATGTGACTACTTCAAAGGAATTTTCTGTACATGAAATATATCAATTAATTTTTTAGTAGTGTAGCTATGCTCCTGGTGTGCTTGTATGACCTTCCCTTTATTGAATTCAGAATCTTTAACCCTTAACATCGGGAAGGGTAGGGCTTTTCAACTCCTGCTTGAGTGTCAGCTTGCACCACATTAATTTTCTTGCAATCTTGCACTTCATCAAGCAACTTCAAAGATCGATATATGTTGAAGATGACTTTGTCTTCATTTACTCGCAAGGTGAGCTCTCATTTTTGTACATCGATGAGTGCATGGCCTATAGCTAGGAATGGCCTGTAGCTAGGAGTGGCCTCCCAAGAATTAGTGGTATCTCCCCATGTTCTTTCATATCTAGTACTACAAAATCAATTGGGAAGATAAATTTATCAACCTTAACGAACACATCTTTAATAATCTCCGTGGATAAGTGAGATAACTGTCTACAAGCTGAAGGGTAACAGCCGTAGGCTTTATCTCTGACAGGCCCAACCTCTGGTATACTGAAAGTGGCATTAAATTTATACTGGCCTCCCAAGTTGCAAAGAATGTTTTCAAATATTTTTATACCTATTTTACGCAGAATGGTAAAACTCCCTAGATCTTTTAGTTTCTGAGGAAGCTTCCTTTAAAGAATTGCGCTCCACTCACCAATAAGCTTGACTATATCATAATCCTCTAGTTTGTGTTTCCTTGCTATTGTTTCTATCGTGACCCCTTCTCAGGTGACGTTACAACCGGCATAGAGTTCCTAGAAATGTCAGAATCGTGACATGTCAGAAAACCCTATAAGCCTTCCCAACCAAATCATCCAATTTTTCTGAAAAATCTTGATAGAGTCTCTTTTAAAAATACAACATTTCACCAAATTCAAATTTCCTGATAATCACAATCAATATAAAAAAATATATCTCTTTAGAAAATAAGTCATACATCCACACAATCCATAATTTGTTCTGATGATACATTCAGATGACAACACATTTATATCCATTTCCCAAAATAGTAATCTAACTAATTTTTGCACTTTTCACACACTATTAACTTCAAAAAACCAACAAAAATTTAACATCATCTTCCCTTTCCCCTTTCCCCTTTCTGTCAGAACTTGGAGAAAATGATTGAAAGTAGAGTGAGCAAAAAACAAGCTCAGTGAATAATCTGACTTATAGTATTATACAACCATCATATGTGTAAAATATGCAAGGCAAAGACAAATTTAAATTACTTGCGAAATGAAATAACATAACCTACATGCGTAATGTAATATGTGAACATGCATTCAATTTCATTAATGCACAATCTTTTTTAAAACATGAACTATCTCCCTCCTTCCAGATAACAGAACAAATCTGCTCCTCACCGCGCAAATGTGGAGTGCACCAGACCTCTAGTTATCCAATTATCTATTCAGTTCTATCTCATTCATCTCTTGCTAAGAATGCACCAACCAAGATTACTACAATGATCAATCTTGTAAGTCTGTTCCATGAGATTATGACTAATAGAAATGTTGTCATGTCAATAACCTACTTAGGTATGTAACTGAGATGCTACAATGCATCAAACCATTTTATGGAATTCAAATAAACATGAATTGCAATATATCATTCTATTTAAATAAAATCAGACATTTTAGTAAAATATCAATGTCAAATATAACACCATAAGTAAAGATTACTCACAAAAATTAACATTCCACCAGTTCTTAGTACCCAATAAAATTTAATCTCCACAACACTAATATAATCATGTCACCAAAATTATTGATATGTGTCAAATCAAATTTAACTCATTTATCATTGTTTTATAAATGATTTTTAACATATTTACAACTTATATTTGACCCAATATATTCATTTGACTCCACATATAGGTGTGCAATAACCCGAACATGCTTAATAATCTTTAATATTATTTTTCGCTCATATAAAATAATTTTACAGCAAAAAATATCAAAAATAAGCTTTTTAATTATATTTTTACTATATTTTCAATTTCTGATAAACAACCCTATTGGTTAATCACTCACCAAAATTTCAATTGATATCCAAAATTCATGAATTTGGTGTCAATGGATACGTATTTTCATTCTTTACATTTTTGTGGGTTTCAATCAAGGTTTTATTGGGCTTTAATACCATCAAAAGCCTATCCAAAGGTTTTAAAACTTTGGGTATTTATTTTGGAATATACAAGATAAACAAATGAGAACTAACTACATATTTGGGATTTAGTTATCAATAAGAGTATTTTGGTATAACTTTTACTAAGTTTTACTCACTGTAGAAAAATACCTAATTTTTAGGCACAGGTATAAAACACCATCTACAGTAAAAATTACACCCATAGGATTGTTGTACAAGGCTTAATTAACATTTTAGTAACTAGAATTAGAGAAAATCACTTACCTATGCATCGAGTCTGGCAAAAATTCGAGTTTCCTCTTTGCTTTTCTTTTTTTCCCTTCTTTCCTTGTTTCGTTCTGTGGCTTTTGGAAATGAAGATGGAAGTTAAGAGGAAGATAACAGTTGTGGTCAAACCAAACCAACATTATTCATCCGTCGCATATGATTTATATATATATATATAATATATAACTGGTATGCATATTCTAGACATAACTAGGAATGTCTCTACCAAATTTCAGCTCAAAACACTGAGGTTTGGTCATTTAATTTACTTTTAGAATTTTCAGCCGAATTACAGGAATTTCTGGGTTTTCCTTCCTATCTGCTCAGTAAATTTTCCAAGTTTCTTGTGATCAATCCAACTATTCATTTGTGTAAAAAAATTTTAGATTTGATCTATTCTTCCCAAAAAGTTACTAGAATTTTATTTCACAATTTTTGGACCTCGTTTGATATGTTTTCCAATAGTGATATTAGGACATTTGGTTTCCCCGAATTGTATGTGACATGCAATCACTAAGTAATCCAATTGACCTACCTTCCACACTCAGAATGTTTTGAAATTTGGCATGTATATTCTAGACATATCCCGTGACCTTTTCACGGAATTTCAGCCCAAAATAATCATTTTTGGTTACTCAATTGACTCTTTACATTTTAGTCCTGAAAGAGATTTTCAATTTCCTTTTTTTAAGCTTTTTAAGTGCATAATTTTTCCTCTCTATAGCTTTCGGGACCCCTTTCCTAGGATGAAGGGCGAACCGAACGGCACAATGTCCCAACAAACCTGCCCGCAAGCCGAGTTTGCCAAAACACTGTTAAGCCTCAACATATAACACCACATCACACACTATTAGAGTAATCGTAAGGAATGCAGAAGAGATTTAACATACGAACTCCAATAAAAACTTGATATGTTCAAAACGAGTCATTTCAACATGTGTAGCAACGGGAGAGACTGTTCATTATATACAGGCTATCCTCACCCCTACAGCGGAGTGAGCCTAATTGTCTACAGCGGCTCAGTCAGTAATGCAGTCTAATTCAAACTTAAAACAAGTATTCCACAATTAAAAACATGTGCCATGAATGCATGAACAATAGCATTATGCAAGTGAATGCAACAATAAACATTATTTAAATTCATAATGCAGTCTTGCGCCTTCATTCAAAAATAGTTAAATAATGAAAAACATTCGCCGAGGCTCGCAAGCTCTCCGAGGCGATTAAAAATCACTCGAGCGGGTTGCAGACAGTTAGGCGCATCGTGTCAACTTCGATTAGGTCTTATTGCCGTTGCCATCATCGTA
>JAJIYU010008258.1:0-18241 GCA_030144865.1 Tinospora cordifolia | reverse complement strand
CCTAAAAGCTTTTATTTACCTTTATGATCCACTGTGCCTCCTTGGCAACACTCAGTCTCTAACTAGACCTATGGTCTCAGTACTTGGCTAGCTGATTCATCTATTGAATCATCAAGTTCAAACTCTATATCACTTTTATGTGATGTCATCGCTTCTGAGTTTTGGACTTTTCATGAATAGAACTCAACCTGTAAGGCCACTACCGAAGTAGAGCTCAACCTACAGGGCCACTACAGTACTTTCATCCCACTGCGATCAGTAACTCGAACAAGCTGACATCACTTAAATCTTTCCCAGACTTCTATCCACCTAGTAGATGGATTCTACTCTTTTATCCACTTTTTGAAAGTCAAATCCTTTAGAAATTTTTTTCCAGTGAAAATCAAATCCGGTGAAATTCTCATTTCTATTAAAAATTTTGTTCTAAGAGAATCAAATTTATTTTGTGCAAGTTTCAATCCAGTATTTCTAGTAACTAGGCTCTGATACCAGCTTTGTAACACCCCGGCCCTCCCGAGGGTTCCCTCGGGCCGCCCGCGACTGAGAAGAATGCGCGCTCGTTCGACTGGGAAGCCGCCGCCGCATTGTCCGCCGAGACCCGAAGCGCTACTAAATTCTAGCTCACATCTATTTCTCTTTCTTTCTATCTTTCAGGTAATAATAAAATCATGTTAAATAGTCATGAATTTTTTTTGAAACAAATTTCTAAGTAAATAAAATAAATTCGTGAAATTTCAAATGCAATGAAAACATCAAATTCAATATTTGTAACAACTTAAAAATCTCCAACATAATCCTGAAACATTTAGTCCAATGTAAAACGTTTAGAACAAAGGAAGGAAAAGGGGCAAATGCCCAGTTCAATCAAATACAAAAATAAAATGCGCAACAACACTAACAACCTCCACGGCAACAACACTAACATAAGTTAGAAACTTATAACATGAAGACGTACATTTGTTTGGTTAGGATTCGAGATCAGGGTGATCATGTATCCTTGGTCTCTATTTGGTATGGGACGCATACGGATTTGGGGGTATGGAGAAATCCTAGACTTGGAGATTGACAGACCATGTATGGTGAGTGATCGATTCTTGGGCAAACTTGTACACACTGTATTATACTAGTATAAGGTGGTCATGTATGGTGGGTCTTGCATCAGCCTTAAGGAGCAAGACACTTGCAAAATTGTAATGGGCAATGAATGGACTCTTTGGAAGAACTTGCATACACTGTATTCTACTGGTATGGGACGGTCATGTACAATCGGTCTTGTGTAATCCTTAGAAACCAAGATTCGATAGAATTATATTCGTTGTAATGGAATTTTTGGTTTCATTATTCCAGCGTGCATTGTTCGATTGGTTATTGTGATCTTGTAAGTTATATATGTAGTACGATTATTTTGATTATTGATACACAAATTCTTATACCCAAAAACAAACAAATTGTTGTTGACTTAGAAGCATAAACCCCTAGGCCACTAAAACAAATCAAAAACATAGAGACTTGAATTTAGAGTCACATTAGCACGATGACATGAAGGGTATTGATGGATACTAAAAATTTTCTACTTTAATAAAATTAAATTATTGGATATTGAAATAAATCTTTGACTTGTAGATAATGTCGAGAGGTCGAGGTAGACCCAGAAGAGGTGTGGCCAGAGGCAGGGCACCAGAGGCCATCACTGAGATGATGCAGAAGGCAATGGAGTAGGCTGTGAGGACCCAACAACCATCAGCATCAGCACAACCATCAGTACCAATACAGCCACAGGTGCAACCATAGTTATCGATAGAGCCATTGGCACAGGCTCAGCCTTAGGTCTATCAGGGGCTACTTCCACGCAGGTAGTGCCATATAATAGATCCGCTTGGTTTGATAGGGAGCAAAAGAATCTATTGGTGGAGTTCCAGAAGCTACATCCTTGTACTTTTGAGGGGACTGATGATTATATGGTAGCCGACAGGTGGTTCACAGAGATGAATAAGCACCTGGACACTATGGGGGCATCTGGGCCTAGGAGAGTGGCACTGGCAGTGCATTAGTTGGTATGACCAGCTTACCATTGGTGGGAGATGACTGTGAACGACCCCACTATTGATCAGACAATCATAACTTGGGAAGATTTCAAGACAAGCTTTTAAAATAAGTTTTTCTCTACTGCAAGAAAGAGGCGGCTGCAGTCAAAGTTTGTCAACCTAAAATAGAGCACTATGATGGTCATAGAGTATGAGCAAAGATTTATAGAGTTGGCCAGATTTGCTCCTACCTTGATCATAGATGAACAATGCAAAACGGATTGTTTTATTGAGGGTTTGAAAGTGGAGATAAGAAAGATATTGGCACCACTTAAGTTGATGACCTTGACAGATGCTATGGAGAAGGCACAGATCTTGGAGAGAGACCTAGAGTTTGAACAGGCATTGAAAGGTGAGAAGAAGGCCAAATCAAAGCAGGCTGCTGGACCTTCATAGAAGAAGCCGAGTAAACAGGAGGGGCACAAAACACCTCAGCCTCAGAGCTAGACTCAAAGTTATGATAGACAGCAAACCCAGTAAACTCGACCAGGCCGTGCGATTGATGATCAGAGGGAGAGGGCTAAGAAACAAGGGTTATGTTTTGTGTGCAATCAGAGAGGGCACCTGGCTAGACGTTGTCCTACCAGAGCACCATCTCCCACCCCTCAGTAGTTGCAGTAGACACGTGGACAAAGTAGTGGCCCACAGTAGAGACAGTAGCCACAATCCCAGCCACAACAGAGAAACCAGGCCCGACTATGTGCTGTAAACACCCTGACTAATCCCACTCCAGTAGTGTAAGGTACATTGCTTTTGTTTGGCATGGTTGTCCAAGTTTTGTTTGATTTAGGTGCCACTAGATCCTTTATTTCTGAAAACCAAGTAGATAGATTAAAATTGGTAACGAGTCTATTGCCAGTGACATTAAACGTAGCCACACTCATTGGGACTATTGTGAGTTAGACAAATACTATAGATTTGACCTTAGGTTTGGCGACAAGCTAATTTCAGCTGATCTCTGTGCACTCCACTTTCATGGATATGACGTGATATTAGGTATGGACTGGTCGACCCAGTACCAAACATAGATCGATTGTTAGAGACGAAGGGTGACGGTAAAGCTACCATCTGGTGAGGTATTGAAGATAAATGGGGACATGCATAGATTGCCAAGGAGTCATATGTTAGCCATGCTACATTCTATAAAATAGAAAGAGGACTTCAGGCAATTATTAGAAAAGGATACCAAAAAGTCTAGGGAAATATAGGAGATACCTATAGTAAGGGAATATGCGGATGTGTTCCCAAATGATCTACCTGGACTCCCACCACTCGGACAATTAAAGTTCAAGATCAAGTTGCATGTAGGCATTGATCTCATAGCCATTCCCCCTACAAAATGGCACCGATAGAACTAATTGAGCTGAAGACACAATTAGATGAGCTCCGCAAGAAAGGATTTATCAGACCTAGCAAGTCATCATGGGGAGCTCCAATACAATTTATGAAGAAAAAGGATGGATTCTTGAGATTGTGCGTAGCCTACTAGATGTTAAACCAAGCAAATATAAGGAACTAATACTCGTTGCCTAGAATGGAGAACCTGTTTGATCAGTTGGAGCCACTAACTTTTCCAAGATTGATCTACAGTTAGGATATCATCAGCTAAGGATTAGAGAGTCTAACATATACAAGATAGCTTTCAAAACTTGATATGAGCACTTCGAGTTCACTATGATGTCGTTTGGTTTAACCAACACGTCGGCAGCATTTATGCATCTGATGAACAGAGTCTTCAGATAATACCTAGATCGGTTTGTCATGGTATTTGTGGATGACATTTTTATCCACTCTAGATCAGAAGCAAAGCACGTTGAGCATTTACATATTATTTTGGAAGTATTGAGAAGAAATGAATTGTATACCAAGCTTAGCAAGTGTGAGTTTTGGATAAAAAGGGTCAAGTTCCTTGGCCATGTGTTTTAGCAGAAGGAATATCAGTAGACCTTGAAAAAGTAGAAGTGGTATCAAACTAGAAGCAACCTACGATTGTCACAAAAATCAGAAGCTTCCTAGGTTTGGTTGGATACTACCGCCAGTTCATCCAAGATTTCTCGAAATTGGCTGGACCAATAACTAAGTTAATCAAGAAGGGAGAGAAATTCTTTTGGAATGATAAGTGTGAACAAGCATTCCAAGAACTGAAGAAAAGGTTAACTTCAGCACCCATTTTAGTCATGCCTACTCATGGTGTGAGGTACACTCTATACACTGATACTTCGTTGATTGGATTAGGCGCAGTGTTGATGCAAAAGGGAAAGGTGGTAGCGTATGCTTCAAGGCAATTGAAGACCCATGAATGGAATTACCCTACCCATGATCTAGAGTTGGTAGCGATTGTGTTTGCACTAAAGATCTGTAGACATTACCTCTATGGGGAGAGTTTTGATCTATTTTCATATCATAAGAGCCTTAAATATGTTTATACTCAGAAAGAATTAAACTTGAGGCAGAGAAGGTGGGTAGAATTTTTGAAAGACTATGATTTTCAGCTGCACTGCCATCCGGGTAAGGCCAATGTGGTGAGCGATGCACTCAGTAGAAAAATTAGCAAGAAGGATGAGGACAAAGGACAGATGTACCAATTAATCAATGAATAGAACTTGGGTATTGCATCAGATGAGAAACGAGCATATTTGTATGTTATGACTTGCTAACCAGACCTACTACACCAAATTAGAGACGAGCAGAAAAGTGATAAGTGGATTGTTGATATCACAGAAGGTATGTACCAAAATCTAAAGAAGACATATTTGTGGAGAAGCATAAAAAGGGACATAGCCCAGTATTTCTCGAGATGTTTGACATGTCAGCAAGTGAAGGTAAAGCACAGGAAACCTTCAGGGATGTTGCAACCGCTTCCAATACCAGAATGGAAGTGGGATAATATTGCAATGGATTTTATTAGCGGTTTGATGAGGAGTCAGAAAGGGGAAGACACCGTATAGGTGATTGTGGATCGTCTGATGAAGGTAGCTCACTTCCAACCCATTCGATGTAATAACTCAAAATTTTGTCAAATAACTAAAGATAAATAAGTTTAAGGAAATTAAATGAAATAAGTCAAGGAAAATAATTTTTAAGATTTTAATACATCTTTGGGTGCAAATTATAGGTTAGAAAATAGAAAATAATATAAATTATTTAGATGTAAAATAAAATAGGCAAATAAAACTTTAATTTGATATTTAAATAAAAATGTTAAATTAAAAGAGTTCTTAAGAAATAAAGAATAGAAAAAAAAAGAAGAAATAAAGTATATATATACACATATAGGTTAATATGTGTACGAATAAGGTGTGTGTTAGTATAATAAAGATTAATACTACATATTATAGGAATATGTATATAGAAATATTTACATAATTAAATAAAAATATAGTATGCGTGTATTTATTTAAAATAAATAAATTATTATATAAATATTAATTTATAATTGCGTAAATTATTATCTGAAAGAAATTCTAAAATGATTGGAGGAAAATAAAATATTAGGATTACCTAATATTTGATTTAAGGTTAATCAATTTAACAAATATTATTTGTATAAGAATTATTTTGTAATTATACAAATAATAGAACAATTATTGAATTAATTATCAAACATAAGGTAAGTAGAGCAAATTATACACATATATAATTCTACCTTTCTGAAAAATAAAAATATGAAATATATATATGAAATAAAGAAATGAAGGTAAAAATAGGGAAATATGGAATAATATATCTACTAAATACAAAAATAAAGAATTAAAAAGGAAAAAATTAGCAAAATAGAAGGATATGTGCAATAAAACATATCTACACAAATTAGGAAGTGGAATTGAGTTTATAATTGGCAAAGTTCAAATAATAGAAGCTTTAGAAGTTGATTTTGATAACAAAAACTACATCCAATGGCCAGGATCGAGTAATCATCACGATCTGCAATCCAACAGCCCAAATCAAGATTGCACCGAACGCCCTGGAACATCAGATCACCAGAGATCGGACGGTCTGCAATCAACACGATCAATCTAACAGTCCAGATCGAGGCACCCAACGATGATCACGAACGAACACTACGATCGAGGAAATCGGGCGGTGCAAACGCGGTTCGTTGATCTCAAACAGTGAAGTGCTCAAGAACGATCCAATGGTCGAGATCTCACCCGCCCGATCCAACGATCGACGATGCACGCGCCAAAACCAGTTTGTGATCCAGTACTGCGATCGAGGCACATCCGACGGCCCAAATAGACGAACTCGGATCCATCATCGTGATCGATGCACATCGGACGACCCAGATATACGCATCTTGATCCATCGCGAATCCAACACAGTGCTTGAGGAAAATCTGATCGCCCAGATGCAACCCGCCCGATCCGAGATACGCGTGCATCATTCGAAGAAAATTTGACGGTCCTGATTTGACGCTCCGAAAATAATAACCGAAAAATCTGAAAAATCCAATTAAATACTTTAAAAATCCAAAAAATTAGTTCCTAAATCCCCAAAAATTTCCAAAAAATTACTTGCTAATCTCCTAAGCTTGGGGGGCACGAAATTTTGAAGAAGTGGCAAGTTTCCCACAAGATGACACCCCAAACTTGCCATTCTCTACCCTTTTGAACTCTATATAAACAGCCCCCATGCTCACAATTCATCTCATCCCAAGAAACAAGAGTTGAATTGTCATCTTGTTCTCTAAGCCTTCTTCTTGGCAATCCCCTTAGTTCTTGTGTGTTCTTGAGTGTTCTTAGGAGTTCTTGAGTGTTTGGAAGCCTTGAAGTAACGGAACACTGCCGAATTTCAGAGGCGTATAGAAGAGATTTTTTTAAGGTGGAAGTAATTTCTAACTTTTACTTCTTTATTTTAGTTTGAATAAATCTTGCATGTGTGATGATGTTTTGAAGTTGAATGATTGAATATATGTTTTAAATATGCATGTTTTATTTATGTGATGTGTCATGAATATACATGTTATGCATGTTTAGAAATCAAGAATAATGATGTATGATATGCTTGAACTGTGCCATCAATAAATATTTGATGGTTCATGTTATGTACATGTTTCATCGATGGTATAATCCCATATTGTGTGTTTTATCACTAAGAAAATATTAAATAATGATTCAATCTACGTACTGGCGTGATGATAAACTGCATAGTGTCATCGTGTGTGTTCCACCCCCGATCCGTCTTGCCGGCTTATCTTTGATGATTTTGAACTAGGTTTCCAAGAGTGATCCCACTTCATAGATATTGGGTTTGAGTTTCCAAGAGTGATTCTCTCTCCCTACGATGTGGAACACAGAGATTAAACTCTTTCGGTCTGAATGTCAACCATAAACAAGAAATTGTTTGAATCGCCTAATGTACAAAAATTTTTGATATGCTTGGTTTGTTTGAATTGAAATAATGATTTAGATGTTTAGAAAGATCCACTGGGTTATGTGTTCACCCTTCCTTCTATTTTTCAGGTAATTGATTTACATGAAGACCATGAATACTAGTTAAGCTCTTTTTATTTAGAAAGTTTTTTTAATTTTCTATTTAAGGGCATGTTGCCCAAGTTTTAAGACTTTCGCTGTAATAATATTTTTAATCAAATTATGTACTCAATTTTTTTTAATTAATTGAGTTTATGAATTTCAGTTGTTTCTTTTATTATCACCTTATTAAATTCCTAAATTTAAGTCATGTACTATTAAATACGATCAAGGCATGAAATAATTGAAATAGAAAGAAAGTCAAGTGTGTGTTACTTGTAAATTAACACCGGCTCGGGCCGCCGTTCGGTTTAGCCCACCGTCAAGAGAATGGTGGTCGTGTCCAATGCTTAAAGATACGGGGGTTGGGGTGTTACAAAGATCTATAGATCCTGTCGAAAAACTTGCAGAGTTATATGTCTAGGAAATTGTAAGACTCCATGGTGTTCCTAAGACCATCATGTCTGACAGAGATTTGAGGTTCACTTCTTAGTTCTGGCAAAGTTTGCAAAAAGAGCTACGAAGCAAACTCATCATGTGCATTGTGTTCCATCCTCAAACTGATGAGTAGTTTAAGAGGGTTATTCAGATATTAGAAGATATGCTGAGAGCTTGTGTCCTTGATTTCAAAGGCAACTGGAGCAAGTACCTACATTTGGCAGAGTTCGCCTACAATAACAGCTATCAGGCAAGCATACGGATGGCTCCATATGAAGCACTCTATAGTAGACCTTGCAGATCACTGTCTTGTTGGGCAGACTTTAAGGATCAGGTTCTCATGGGACCAGAATTGATAGAAGAAATGAACACTTAGGTAAAAAAGATTCAGAAGAGGCTAGTGACAGCTTAGAGTAGGTAGAAAAGTTATGCTAACAAAAGAAGAATACCTTTAGAATTTCAACCGTTCGACAGAGTTTTCCTAAAGATTAGTCCACAAAAGGGGATTAGACAATTTGGAATCAAGGGAAGCTAGCACCGAGATTTATCTGTCCGTTCAAGATACTCAAACAGGTCAGTGAGTACGCCTATGAGCTGGACTTGCCAAATCGTATGTCCTTAATCCATAACGTAGTCCATGTATTGATGTTGCGGAAGTACGAACCAGACCCATCACATGTCATACACTAGGAGGAGGTCGTACTTTGAGACAATGCAACTTACAAAGAGCCAGCAGTTAGAATACTAGACCTTAAGGTGCAGAGTCTCATGACCAAGGACATTCCTTTGGTCAAGCTATTGTGGAGGCATCATGATTTGGAAGAGGCAACCTAGGAGTTGGAGAGCGAGATGCGGATGAAGTACCCAAATCTCTTTGCCTAGAACACTTGACAGGATAACATCATACCGGTATTGGTACATTTAAATTTCGAAGACAAAATTCTTTTGAGGGTAGATTGTAATAATCCAAATTTTCATAACGCAAGCATGTCATGATGAAAATATATATATATATATATATATATATATATATATGGATACCATATGATTAACATAATAAATCAAAAAAATGGTTTGATTACAAAAAAAATGATGATGCATGAATACACATGAATGCCTATATATAAAGAAGCTTTCTCCAAGTTGGGGCATGCACAAGCAAAGCACACAAATAAAAAAAAGAGGGTCATTGTCTTTTTTTTATTCAAGTTTTAAAGCAAGAACAAAAAAAGGGAGGGGAGGGGAACAGACAAGAATTTGTGTTCTTCGCGAGATCTATGATCTATTGCTAGTAAAGAACGCTAGATCAAGCACAGATCTATTGCTGGAGCATCTTCTGTTGTGCGAAGAAGAACGAACGGAATGAAGAGGAATTGCCTATTCGATCCACAAAGAAGGAGGCACCAAGCTTGCAAATCTGGTTCATGTCTCACACACAGCCATTGTTGCAAGCTCCCAAACATGCCGAATCATAAACAATCTTGGAGGATCTGGTTCGTCGTACGCAACAGCCACCATTACAAGCTTCAAACACCATCAGATTTGTAACAGCCATTGACAGATCTACTATGAGTGGTGTACGTTGCTGCTGGTGTCTTTAGTCCACCACCTTGTTGCTTGTTGTCCATCTTTTTGCTACTGTTGTCCATCTGTGTGAGAAGAAGAGAGAACGACGAGCTGCTATCCGTCCGTCTGTTCATGAAGAAGAAATGTAGTAGCCAGTGCGTTGCTGCTTGCTATGGAGGAAAAAGAACGAATCTACAACCAACTGCCATTCCATTTCCAAAACTCGTCGGATCTGCAACAAATAGCCACTGCTACACCTCAGTTGAGCTCAGATCTGCAAACCAGCCACTATCATGTTTAAATCACACCGGATCTGCAACAACCAACCACCACCTTGTTCTACACTCGCTGTATCTACAACAGTCGTGCCAGATCTACCTCAAACCACTGTCAGATCTTCACAAGCTCGTTCAAAACGTTCCACTGAAGATCTAGGATTTTCAAACTCATACTAACCATTTCAAACCCTTTCCATTTGGTTTACAAACCAGATTCATAAAGAACACACAATAAGATGGATTTTGACAAGTTCACAATTCAAAACCCCTTCGAATCTGGTGAGCACGTTTTCAGCCATGGGAGTGTGATTTTCTAACTTTTGGTTGAAGGTATTTTAATGGTGAGTGCTTGTGTTTTGAATGCAATAGATTTAGGGCATCGAATCACAATTTTGAAAGGGAACAAAAGGGGTAGATCATAGCAAAGAGGTATAATGTATATGTTTTTTTATTATTTCTAAATTTTTGATAGCTGAAAATTAATTATATTTTTTTATTTTAGATGTGCTGAAGGAAATTTAGAAAATCTAAACCTTCGGTAGAATATATATATATATATATATATATATGAAATTGAAACCTTATTCAATGATTTGGTTAGAACTATTTTTTTGATCTATGTAGCTTTTTGGATGGATGTTTGAAAAAAAAATTGATATCAAAAGGTTCAGAGATCAAAAATTAAAATTATTTGGGGTCTTATGCGAATGTGAAGCATTAGGATTGTTTCAGTTAAGAGAAATTATTCATTTAGGAGTTGAAATAGTTTCTTAGAAAGTTTTAAAGAGTGAAATGAATTTATTAAAAATTGAAGGAGGTTGGCTTAGACCTTTCTTATAAATAGTTAGTACTTTAGGGTTTAATTTAGATTTTAGATTCAAAAACCTTATTTTAATAGGAACTGAATTAACTAAATATGAATGAATTACGTTTGAAAATTTGTTAGTTTGATCTTGTAATACCCCAAATTGTTTTGTATATATGAATGTGATTTAATTAGTATAGACACAAGTATATATATATATTTATGTATGTATTGACATATTATCTTGAACTGATTAATGAAGAAATATGCAATTAATTGATTAATTAATTAACTGGCATACAAGTATATATGTATATGCATTAATTAGTACTAGGCATGTAATAATTTATGGGTAAATATACTTAGTATGTGTATATGCATAATATTCTTAATCATTATAATAGTTTTCACTATTAAAATATTTTGGTATAAGGAAATAATAGTTTTAATATTATAATATTTTTGAAATTTAAATATATATAGGTATATACGAAATTATATGTGCAAACATATTTAAATTATTAGGTACAAAAACATATGGTTAGATGTACTATGAATTTAGGAAAAAATAAAAAATAAATAAATAAATATATATATATATATGTATATATGTATAACTAATAATAAAAAGATTAAAAAAAAACAACAAACTAGGCACACGGCCCAGGCCCACACGAAATTGTGTGGGCCGACCCGTGCCCGAAATCGTGCGGGCCAACCCAGAAATCAACAAAAAAAATAGAAAATTAGAAAAAAAAAAAAGAAAAATACATAAAAAAAAAGTCAAAAAATTCCCCAAAAAAACACAAAAAACCCTAATCTCTAAAACCCTAAACCCCTAGTCGTCCCAACCAAGTAAAAAAGGAATTTTTCTATACTAGAAAAGTAAAATTTAATGAAACTAACCTTCGTAGACCTTATATAAACCCCTCTTCCGCCCCCATTTCATTCATCCCAGCAAGAACAAGAATAATATTCCTTGCTTTTTCTCTGCCTCCTTCTTGGCATCTTTAGTCTCATTTCTCTTCAAGTTGTTCTAAACAACTTGCGAAGTAGTAGCAATGAGTGCTACACTGATCTTGGCGAAAAGATTTGAAAGGAGTTTAGGAAGCAATCTCGAGGTGAAATGACTCTCATCTTTTAATTTATTATTTTGATTCAAATAATGTTTGCTTGTGTGGTTAGTTTATTTTGTTTTAAATGTCTTTTAATTAGTTTATTTAAATTATTATATTGTTCATGACTGAGAGAGTATGTTTTGTAGTTGCGTCTTGTACGATCCTCCTTGTACAAAAAACAATGAATTGGTTGAATCTTTTAATTCCTTATAAGTGATTGCTATACATGTTTTATTTTGTCAAAATAATGAATTAAATATTGGGGATAATTCACTGGGCTTCATAGCTCATTCTCCATTTTAATATTTTAGAAAATTAATTATCAAGGCGGCATGAGGGTCATGTAATATGTAGGAATTTTTATTCATTGTAGGGTATGTGGGCCCAAATTCAATTAATGTTTCATTTTGTTGTAACCTTTAAATTTTTTATTTAATAATAAATGATTTATTTTATTTCATGGCATCATTGATTTTTATACATAGATTAATGTACACAGGATATCTCATAGATATAGAAAAGAAAATGGAATAAAGATAACGTAACACGAGCCCGCCTCCTGACGGCCTAAAATAAAATGTCGTCGGATGACATGGGCTCAAGGCATAGGAGGCGGGGTGTTACAAAGGTGGTATCAGAGCCTAGGCTATAGATGCCTTGGGCAAGGATTAGAAAGAATTGACCGGTCAGGTAAGACCTTTAATTTGAATTAATTTAGAAAGCCCTACCTCATGTTTTGAAAATTAAAATTGTCTTGAAAAACTATTTTTCAAAAAAGGAATATATGTTTTTCAACTATTTTGTTTGGATACAAATATTACGAGTTAAGCTGATAGTGGGTAAGCCTTGTTTTGAGTAAAGCTAAACATTGAAAAGGACATGGGTTATCTTGTTCTAGAAAACACAGTTGCTAAGTAGACTTCAGTCTTGCCGTCCGATCTGAAGGTTGTCCTACTAGCTCATACGAGTAGTTGGAGTTGAAGAATGCACTTATTTTCTTGCGAAAGAAAACTAGGAGGTGGAAACTAAGGGCTAGGACTTTACTATAGTCTAAAGGAGAACCTAGGTCTATGAAAGAGACCTTAAGTAAAGACTTGGGGGTTGCCAAGGGTGACACAGTAAATTATGAATAAACTTTTAGGACATAAGTTAGAGACTAAAAACATGTGAAAAATGAAAACTTCTTGGGTCAGGGCACGAGACTGGGAGAGTCTCGTATCCTTGGTTTCTATGTGGTATGAGACACATAGGAATTTGAGGGTATAAAAGAATCCTAAACTCGAAGAATGACGGACCATGTTTGGTAAATGATCGATGGCTTTGGACAAACTTGTTTTCCTATGCTTGCTTGTTATGGGATAGTCAAGTGTAGTGGGGCTTGGGAAGCCTTAGAAATCGAGACATTTGCGAAATTGATTGGGTGTAGTGAAATCTCTGGGTGGAAGTCTATGTCGTAGGGCAAAGGTGGTATAAGATACACGAACTTGAAGGCATAGGTAGAAGCCTAAAATTTTATTATGCTAGCATGAACTTCTATTATCAAATGATTGAATGTATGATGATCTTACTATTTGAATATGCATGTATAAGACCAAATCCTATACCCAAAAACAAAAAGCAATTACAAGAACAAACTATTAGGCTACTAGAAAAATCAAGAACCTAGAAACCTAAATCTAGAGTCATGATAGTACGACAAGGCAAAACTGTGGACACTAGTACTAAAACAACTTAATTTGTAGATAAATGGCTCGACCCAGAAGATACGTTACCAGGACAACAACATCTGACAAGACTGATTCTCGGGGGCAAGAGGTACCAAATAACGTAGCTGAGACCCAGATGGAAAATATGATGTTAGAAGTCACAAGGAGGGTTATGGAACAAATCGAGAGGGGCCTACCATGGATAATGCCTCAGGTGGCACCATGGCTACAGATCCAGGAACTTATCCCGGTGCAGCAACCAGTGCTAGTACCAGTGCCCAAAGTTCTAGCTTGTCAAGAGGAACCTGAGAATCTGAAAGATAGTGAACACAGAAAGATGTTGCTGGAATTAAAGAAGCTTCAACCATCACAATTTGATGGTACTACTGATAGTTTAGCAACTGACCATTGGTACCATGAATTAGAAGAACACCTAGATGTGTTGAGAGCAGCGGGTCCAAGTAAAATAGCGTTGGCTACCCATCAATTCAAGGGACCAGCTAGAAGCTGGTGGTGGATGGTCAAGGCAAACCCAAACATTAATGTTAGTAGAATGAACTGGGAAGAGTTTAGGAAAATATTTTATGAGAAATTCTTCCTTGAAGCAACACTAACGAAGATGCAAGAGGACTTCGTTCAGTTAAAACAAAGAAATCTGACGGTGGCCAAGTATGAGGCCAAATTTATTAAATTGGCCAAGTTCTCACCTAAATTAATTAGTGAAGAGAAGAAGAAGGTCAACCACTTCACTCAGGGTCTTAAGATTGAGATCTGAAAATTAATAAAGACAGCATGCTTGAAGACATATAGGGAAGCTATAGACAGGGCGTTGACCCAAAAGTAAGAGTTGAATTTTGAATAGATAATAAGGAACCAAAACAAGAGGCCAGCAGATGGTAGGGATCATCGTGGGCCTCAAAAGAAACAAAATTTTAACCAGCAAAATGGTGGAAATATGGCCCCCCAGGCCCCATAGCAAACAAGGCCAAACAAAGAAGAATGATATGTAAGACAACAAGGCCTATGCTATTATTGCAACCAATCAGGACACTTGGTGAGGTTCTATCCAACTAAAGTCTGGGCCCCACAACAACAATAGTATCAAAGAGGATGACAAAATGGACATCCTCAATAGTAACAACTGTGACCAAACAACAATCAAGGGCAAAACCAAAACCAGGGCCATGGGCCAAACCAGGCCAAAGTATTTGCAATTGCTGAGGAACAAGTCCTTGCGGTGGAAGGTACATTCCTATTATTTAATATTGCTGTGAAAATGTAGTTTGATTCAAGTGCTACAAAATCTTTTGTTTCGGAAGAATTGGTTAATAGGTTACAACTAGTAGCAACTACTATAGAGCACTATAAAGAGAATGTATACAAGTGATCTTAGACTCAGGGATAAGCTGATTTCGGCTGATCTCCGAGTACTTACATTCCACGGGTATGACATGATATTAGGTATGGACTGGTTGGACCAGTACCAGGCACAAATTAATTGTCCCAGGAGAAGGGTGACGATAACGTTGCCCTCAGGTGAAAACTTTAAGATTAATGGTGATATACATAGGTTACCTACGAGCCCAATGATGGCCATGTTGAACTGCTTAAAGCAGAAGGATGACCTCGAAAACCTCTTAGAGGAGGACTCTGAAGGACAGAAAAAGATCAAGAGCCTAGAAGTGGTTCGAGACTATGAAGATGTATTCCCTGATGACTTAGCAAGACTACTACCAACTAGAGTTGTCGAGTTTAAGATTGAACTCCAACCTGGAACCAACCCCATAGCTATACCTCCATACCGTCTGGCACTAGTAGAATTAATTGAGTTGAAGGCTCAACTAGACGAGCTCCGAAAGAAAAGATTCATCAGACCAAGTGAATCACCTTGGGGGGCTCCAGTGTTGTTCATGAAAAAGAAGGACCAATCTATGAAACTCTACATTGACTATTGAAAACTTAATCAGGTGACGGTAAAGAACAAGTATCATTTACAAAGGATTGATGACCTATTTGATTAATTGAGATGAGCTACTCATTTCTTAAAAATTGATTTTATGTCAAGGTATCATCAGTTCATGATCTGTGAATCAAACATTCACAAAACTGTCTTTAGAACATGATATGGACACTTTGTGTTTACAGTACTGCCCTTTGGTTTAACTAATGCCCCGACAGCATTCATGGACTTAATGAATCGAGTATTTAGGCAATACCTTGACCAGTTTGTTGTGGTATTTGTTGACGACATCCTAATATACTCCAAGTCTAGAGGGAACACCTAGGGATTGTGTTAGAAACACTCAAAAGACACCAAATGTATGCCAAGTATAGCAAGTATGAATTCTCGATGAAGACGATCAAATTTTTTGGTCATGTAGTATCAGCAGAAGGTATCTCTGTAGATCTTGAAAAGGTGGAAGCTATCATAGATTGGAAACAACCTAAGATGGTCACCGAGATCCAAAACTTCTTGGGCCTAGCTAGATATTATAGAAGGTTCATTCAAAACTTTTCCAAATTAGCAAAACCTATGACCAGACTGACTAGAAAGGAAGTTTTGTTCGAGTGGGACAAGAAGTGTGAACAATCATTCCAAAAACTGAAGAAAAGATTGACTTCGGCCCCTATCTTAGTCACTTTGACTAATGGCATCATGTATGTTCTGTACAAACGCTTCACAGAACAGATTGGGTACAGTCTTAATGTAAGAAAGAACAGTTGTTGTCTATGCCTTGTGACAACTAAAGATCCATGAACGAAACTACCCAACACATGACTTAGAACTAGCGGATATAGTGTTTGCCTCGAAGATATGGAAGCATTACCTGTATGGTGAGAGGTTCGACCTATTTTTAGATCACAAAAGTCTGAAATACATCTATACACAAAAAGAATTGAACCTCAGGCAACATAGGTGGATGAAATTCCTTAAAGACTACGATTTCCAAATCCATTACCATCCAAAAAAAGCCAATGTAGTAGCAAACGCCCTCAATAGAAAATTCAACAAATAGGAGGAGGAAAAGGGTCAGATGTACCAACTGATCGAAGATTTCAGGATGGGCGTAACATTAAATGAAGAACGAGCCTATCTATACAATATGACTTGTCAATCGAATTTTTTGCATCAGATTAGGGAAGATCAAAGGCAAGACAAATGGCTCAAAACGTTGATTGAAGGAATTCAATGAGGACAGCATACCGACTTTAGAATTGATGCCAAAGGTACCTTAACACTTGGAGAAAGAATTTGTGTACCGCAATATGGACCGAGTAGGCAAACCATTCTAAACAAAACCCATCAATCAAAATGCACAATGCATCCAAGAGGAAATAAGATGCATCAAAGTTTCCAAAAAACCTATTGGTGGAGAGATATGAAGAAAGATGTGGCCAAGCACGTCTCTAAGTGCCTAACCTATTAGCAAGTAAAAACAGAACACTGAAAGTCATCTGGATTGTTACAACCACTTTTGATCCCATAATGGAAGTGGAATAACATTGCCATGAACATCGTTAGTGGGTTACCCAAAAATCAAAAAGAGAAAAAGATACTATTTGGGTGATTATGGATCATCTCATTAAAGTGACACATTTCTTGCCTATTAGATCTACAGACCAAGTCAGTGAACTAGGTGAACTCTATGTGTGAGAAATTGTACACATTCATGGGGTACCTAGGACAATAGTGTCAAACCGATACACTCATTTCACCTCACAATGTTGGAAGAGTTTACAAAAAGAACTAGGCACTACTCTCACCATGAGTATGACTTTTCACCCTTAAACGGACGACCACTCTGAAAGAGACATCCAGACGCTGGAAGACATATTGAGGTCATGCATCCTTGACTTCAAAGCGAACTAGAGTAAATATCTACACCTAGAGGAGTTTGCCTATAACAATAGTTATCAGGCAAGTATAAGGATGGCTCCATACGAAACCCTCTATGGGAGGCCCTGTAGATCACTAACCTGTTGGGTTGAACTTGAGAATGACATTCTTACTGGGCCAAATCTCATGTAGGAGATGAACAAACAGGTGAAACAAACTTAGAAGTGACTAACCATTGCACAAAGTAGACAAAAATGTTACGCTGATAGGAGAAGAAGACCTCTAAATTCCACTTAGGTGACAAAGTATTTATGAGGATCAGTCCTCAGAAGGGAATTAAACAATTTGGGATCAAAGGAAAACTAGCACATAAATTCATTGGATCCTTCAAGATACTCAGGAAGATCAGCGAATGCGCCTACAAGTTAGACCTTCCTAATCGAATGTCCCAATCCACAACGTATTTCATGTATCAATGTTAAGGAAATATGAACTAGATCCTTCGCATATAATCCGTTGGAAAAAAGTAGACATCCAAAATGATGCCACATATGAAGAAGCTATGGTTAGGATTCTTGATCGTAAGGTACAGAGCCTGAAAACAAAAGATATTCCCTTAGTTAAAGTCTTCTGGAAACACCATAGAATGGAAGAAGCTACTTGGGAATTAGAAAGTGAAAAACAAAATAAGTACCCAGTTTCACTAGAAACGCTCGATCAAACAACACTAAAGTAACATAGTGAGATTTCGAGGACAAAATCCCTTTTTAAGGGGGGTAAAATATAATACCCTAAATTATTTTGTATATACGAATACGATTTAATTGGTATAGACACATGTATATATATTAATTTGCGCCTATATGTGTGACATTTTATTAATTGGTGCATATATATATATATATATATATATATATATATATATATATATATATAT
>JAJIYU010008257.1:0-18225 GCA_030144865.1 Tinospora cordifolia | reverse complement strand
ATATATATATATATATATATAGAAAATACAAAGAATATAGCCAAAATGAGAAATAGAAATAAAAGTAAAATAGAAGTGGTAAATTTAATTAGCTAGTTCCTCTTCATGTACATGGTGCAAATCTCGAACAATAGAAACACAAAAAGAAAAATGGAAACCAAATCAAGACCTCGATATCCACATCAAGAGTCCGGTATCCACTTGGGGACCATAGTCCTATGTCAAAACACAAGTACCAAATCAAGACCACGGTATCCACTATGGGAACCATGGTGTTATGTAAAAAGAACACAAGGAGACCCTCTTGAACTGCAAGACCGTGGTTTCGCATATGGTGACTGCGATCCTATGATGAAAAACCCATATCGCAGTCCCCAACCACGGTTACACAACGAAAACTCCTAAACCATGCGTCATAAATGAGTTGGAAAGTGCGCCCAAAGCCCCAAAACCCTAATTACTATTTCTTGTGCACAAAAGAGAAGAATTGGTAAGTTTCCTATGCTAGAAACACCCCAACCCTACTAATTCTTACCCACTAAAACTCTATATAAACACCCCTTGCGTTCTTATTCTCTTCATTTTCTCTCTACTTCTCTCTTGGATCCATCTCTTCTCTTTAGCTGTTCTAAATAGCAGTTGGAGTAGTAGTAACGAAGTATGACACAAATTTTTGTGCTGGTAGTTGGAGAGATTTGAAAGAGGTTCAACTAAAGATTCAAAATGAGTTTTATTTGAGAAGTGATTTCTATGTTTTAATTTATTATTTTGATTTCGAAAATATATACATTTGTGATTATGCTTGAGTATGCATGCTCTATTTGAATTAATCATACATGACATGTTTAGGTTTGCATGAATAAAGATGCATGCTATGTGCTACCATGATCCATGCTATGTGTTACTATGCTAACATGCCGAATTTAGTTATGTTAGTCTATTATTCCTAATTGTTATATTTAATAAAAGATTAATTGAGATTATAATAATGTACCAGTGCAGTGTCCCATGGAGGATTGTTGTGGGTATTCTTAAGATTGGAACATTGGGTTCGTTTCTAGTTCATTTGGGTAAAGTCCCAACATACTCGAATAATGGATAAGGCCCTAAATCCATTGGAGACTGGCATAAAAATTGTCCTTTCCATCTTTGATAAGAGTTTTGATAAGAACACCAAGGTTGACCCCTTTCGATCTTAACTACAAGCATTAAATAAGGAATTGATTGAATCACATAATGTTTGAAAGTGTTTGACATGTATGTCTCATTTGTTGAAATAATAAATTAAATATTTAGAATGATCTACCAGGCTTTGTACTCACCCTTTCTTTTCTTAACTTTTTAGGAACCTGATAAACAAAGATAACATGATAGCCACATAGGCAATATTTTTATTAGAATATTTTCTTTAGAAATTGTATGTAATTGTTAGGCATGTTGGCCCAAATTTTGCTATTTTAGATTTATTCCGCTATAATAGACACAAAGGCTATGTACTTTTGAATTTTGGAAAGGATTAATGGCATGAAATTATTTTATTGTTATTTTTCTGTATCATTGCACGAGTAGGGTTTTGTACCTCTTATATTTCAATTAATGATATTGAGATTTTTATTAAAACCTCTTGTTACTTTATCAAGAAACATTTATGAGTTAATGATACTCAGGAAATCTTAGAGTTTTTGGACTAAAATGGAAAGTGCGAAAGAAATTAGAAATACTGTGACACTGGCCCACCCCCTAGCTGAGTGGTGAGGTCCACGTTCTTAGAAAAGAAAGAATTCAGTACAAGTAGAGCGTTACAAAGGTGGTATCACTGTAATACCTCAAAAATTTGTATGTAAATAAGAAATAGAAATAAAAGAAAATTTGAAGTGGGAATTTTAATTAGCAAATTCCTCTTTATTTCATATACATGATGCAAATCTCGGACAATGGAAGCGCAGAATGAAAAAATAGAAACAAAATCAAGACCTCGATATCCACATCAAAACCCTAGTATCCATTAGGGGACCACAGTCTTGCGTCAAAACACAAGTAATCGAATCAAGAACACGGTGTCCACTATGGGAATCGTGCTCTTACATAAAAAACATAAGAAAACCCCTAGAACTGCAATACCACAGTCTTGGATATGGTGACCGCGATCTTGCGATGAAAAACCCATACAGTGGTCCCCGACTACAGTCATACGACAAAAACTCTAAAACTATGCACGAGAAATGAATTGGAAAGTGCAGCCAAAGCCCCGAAACTCTAATTACAATTTTTTGTGCACAAAAGATAAGAATTGGTAAGTTTTCGGTGCTAGAAACACCCCAAACGTACCAATTCTTACCCATTGAAACTTTATATGAACTCCCCTTGGGTTCCCATTCTCTTCATTCCAGCAAGAACTGACAAGTCCATCTTACTCTCTTTCTGCCTCTTTCTTGGCATCCCTCTCTTCTCTTTAGCTATTCTAAACAACAGTCAGAGTAGTAATAAGGAAGTGTTGTGCAAATTTTTGAGCTGGCAGTTGGAGAGATTTGAAGGAGGTTCAACTAATGACTCAAGAGAAGTGTTATTTGATGTGAAAATGACTTCTGAGTTTTGATTTATTATTTTGATTCCAAAATGATATTCATGTATGATCATGCTTGAATATGCATGCTCTATTTGAATTAATCATGCATGTTATGCTTAGATCTCACATGCTTAGTTTGCAAGAATAAAGATTTATGATATGTGCTACTATGATCTTTGCTACGTGTTGCTATTCTCACATGCTGAATTTAGTTATCTTATTTTATTATTCCTGATTGTTATATTTAATGAAAGATTAATTAAGATTATAACCATGTACTGGCGTAGTGTCCCATCGGGTATTGATGTGGGTTTCCTTAAGATTGGAGCTCTGGGTTTGTCTCTAGTTCATAAGAGTAAAGTCTCAAGATACACGAATAATGGGTAAGGCCCTAAATCCTTTGGAGGCTAGCATAAAAGAGTGTTCTTTCCATCTTTGATAAGAGTTTGATGAGAACAATAAGGAGGACCCCTTTTGGTCTTAACTACAACTATTAAATAAAGAATTGATTGAATTACGGAATGTTTGAAAGTGTTTAATATGTATGTCTTATTTGTTGAAATAATGAATTAAATATTTAAAATGATTTAATGGGTTTTGTGCCCACCTTTCCTTTTTCTAACTTTTTAGGAATCTGATGAACAAAGAAAACATGATAGCCCTATAGGTAATATTTTCGTTAGAATATTTTATTTAGAAATTTTATTTAATTGTAGGGTATATTGGGTCAAATTATGTTATTTGAGATTTATTCCGCTGTAATAGATACAAAGGCTATGTACTTTTGAATTTAGGCAAGGATTAATGATATGAAATTATTTTATTTAAATGTTATTTTTTTGTGTCATTGCATGAGTAGGGTTTTGTACCTCTTATGTTTCAATTAATGATATTAAAATTTTTATTAAGACCTCTTGTTACTTTATTAAGAAATATTTTTGAGTTAATGGTAGTCAGGAAATCCCAGAGTTTTGGGACTAAAATGGAAAGTGTGAAAAAAAAATTAGAAATTATGTGACGTCGGCCCACCTTCCGGCCGAGTGGTGACGTCCACATTCTCAGAAAAAAGGAAATTTTGGGGAGGCAAGGTGTTAAAAATTTGGTATCAAAGTGTAAGTTGTAGATGCCTTGCGTAGATTTACAAATAGTTGGCTCAATCTGGTAAGAGCTTTGCTATGAGTTAAATTTAGAATGCCCACCTTCTCTTTTGAAATTGAAAACTATTTAGAAAAGTTGTTTTCAGAAAGGAAAGATATGTTTTTAAAGGTTTTGTGGGTAAACCTTGTGTAACACCTTAGCCCCCAAATCCTATCACCTACGTCACTGACTGGGCATCTTCGTCTCTCACCTTGAGACAAAATCATGTCGACCAATGCAGTTACTCCCGCTTACCATAATCGGGATGTTACTTACATTCTTTTCTTTGTCATAACCATCCAATAAAATATCAGTGTGCAGAAACATAGACAATAATATCATGCATGATCAAACATAGGGATGGTATGTCAATTAGATGTATGTAAATCAAAATCTAAACAATGAAAGACTTAGACCCCAAGGCCTAGCTTAAAAAAATGAATGAAACAAAAACATAAATCAAATGCAGATACCGTCCTCCACATTTGAAAGTAGTAAATGATCTACTAACTCCTACTCATCCTCATTGGTGAGGGGTACTAATACTACAACATTTATCTTCTCCACTTATCAACACACATATCTTCAAAGGTTACCTACAAAGAGATTAGTGAGGGTGAGCTCAAAAGCCCAGTGGATCGTATACAACACATCTTGAACCTTATCAAAGTCATAAACATAACACATGCAGACACTTATAAATCATTAGGCATTTCAAACGCTTCAATTGTTTAGGTTAACATTAAGATCGAAAGAAATCTCCTCGATATTCCCCTGTATCTAAACTCTTAGTAGTAATGCCCAGAAAGCCAATTCCTCATCATAACACAACTTTAGAAGTGAGGTCTCACTCCATCCTCAGTCCCATCTTAACTGCTGCCACAGTAGCATAGACACCCACCTAGGGTGGGAAAATACCCACGATGATACCAGACTACTACCATAGTATTTGTATCATCGCCCCGATACATGCTTAGAATCTTAATTATCTTCAGTTAGTGACCGCAAGCATGCATATAAGTATTACTACCACAGCTCATGTATACTCAAAACATACTAATAAATTCTCATGCAACAGGTCACATGGAATCATGTTATTCAATAAGCAACATCAATGGCATACTCTTGAAACAGTATTGGGTAATAGAAAATCATATGGCATGCAATCATAATATCATGGGCAGACAATCATACAATGAACTGCCATTATATCCCTAGCATACTTCTAAAATCACAAAATAGTAAACACACAGTCATGTATCATATTTGAGACTAAAATAATATTAGAGAGAGTGGATAAGCATCTCCACCTAATACTTGTCTGGTTCTGCCTAATTCTTCTCCTTGAGATTCCGATTGTGGCATTTCGTTAACCTTTAGTGATTAAACATAATAATTTAATTATCTTCAACACATAGTCAGATGTTGCCCTGATCTATGTTGCTTAAGGTACGCTAATGGGCCAGAATAGTCATGTATTATCGTACTTTTCTTTTAGGTACTGCATTATAGGGGCAGTATTATGGTGTTCGAGGTTTCTACATGAATGGTCCGAAAAAAAAAATTGAATAAACATTGTGTTACTACGGTACCCCCTGCGTTACCGTAGTAATGCAAGATTGTTCTCTTGTTGTAGTGTGGTACAGTGTGCAGTGTCACAATATTCACAAGGTATTCCAGAAAGTCGCATCCTATGAGCATTTTTCGTTTCCCTCATGACTGCGAATTCGATACATTAAACATAAGTTTTAAAGATGTGTATTTAGCACACTTAGGTTTTAAAGATAAGTATTTAGTGGGTAACACTAATTTATAACTCTCTATTAGTAGTTGTTCTTCTTATTCATCTCTCCATAACCTTTCCACTAACAGTCCTTAGGTTCTGTTATGTATAGATAACGAAATAATGTTTTAGGAGTCATTATAGTTGGTCTCGCTCATGGCGGAACGTGACATGAAATTAGTGTGAGTATTTGAGAGTTGGATCTTTACCTTGCAATACTCTTTGACCCAAGTCTATGGTTCTAGAACGTGACTACAATGTTCTCTTCGCGTCGTTTTCCTTTGGTTAGCATTTGTAGCCAGTTCGAAAATTGGATTAGAGTAACCGTTTAGAGTAACTTACAACTTAGTAAATCTACTCGATGTCCCGCAGTGTATCCTTTGTATAGTTTTCCAGTTTCTATTGTAAGGTTGCTTGGAAGGGAATGAAGATTCAAACTCAACTTAGAACATGTGAGAGGTAGAAGAGGGAGCTCATGGAGGTAGTTAGGGTGTTCTTAGTGAGCAAGGTGAGCAACTACAAAGTGGAGTGGTCTGATATGGGTTTCATTCTCCTGTGCACTAATGGATATATATACACGTTTCAGCACTCCACTTTTTATTTTTGGCTTTCAATCTTAGTATCGCTATCTTTCATCCTAGAACCGTAGTCTTAGCACTGCTCCTAATCACAAGACTACAATCCAGGACTCTAATAGCACGTCTTTGCCAACATTCTACGAACTTTTTACTACACGATTGCATTCTCCATGCCTGGACCGCAATCCGAGGGGAATGCCACACATTTGATGCAAGACCACCATCTTAACATTTGTTTTTTGTTTTGTTTTTTTTTTGGTACAATCTAAACCCTTAAAAGAATTCATCCTCGAAATTTGAAGAGTGATTACATGCTTGTACGATGCCCTCTAGTTAGCTGCTCCTGGTAAATAGGTCTGGGTACTTCTTCTGCATTTCACTCCCTAACTCCCAGGTACCCTATTCCAGGTAGTGGTGTCTCCGCAAAAGCTTTACTAGGGAGTGATGGTTGGTTCTTCTTAAGTAACATCGTATCAGAGATTGACTTCAACCCAATGTATGATGTGAGAGGGGTCTAGCTCATACTTATGTAGTATCGATACATGAAACACATTGTGGATCTAGGACATTATATTCGGCAGGCCTAGCTCATATGCACACTTACCCACCTATCTAAGTATTTCGAAAGGATCGACGAGTTGTGATCAGCCTCTTTTGGATCTGTTTCACCTGTTCATTCCTCTTCTGTACTAGGTTTGGTCCTGTGAGTACATGATCCTCAAAGTTTTTACAACATGATGGAGATCTATAGGGTTTGCCCTAGAGAGCTTCATATGGAGCCATTTTGGTACTTGCCTAGTAACTATTATTGCAAGTGAATTCTGCTAAGTGTAAGTATTTGCTCTAATTACCCATGAAGTCAAGGACACACTCTCAACATATGTAACATCCCATAACTTCGTGATTATGTCATGTTGCGAGGAGGTATAAAATGAAATAAAATAAGAAATTGACAATCGGTATTAGTTTAATAAAAAAAAGAAGAGAAAAGAAAATACAGTAAGACATACAATTTTGTGGCAATGAAATGAGTTGATTTTAAAATAAATGATATTATTAATATACAAAAACTAATAATAAGGGTGACATACCTCAAAGAGATTAATATATATATATATATATATATATATAAGAACTTATAATAAGATTTAAAAAAAAAATATCAAATTTCACGACCAAACCAGAAGACCTTGGTTTGGCCGTGAATCTAGAAATCGGTTGAAGATTAGTTTGGGCGGTGAAAAACTTCTAGATTTGAGGATTCGGTGATTGACGAAGTGTCAATTCGGATAAAGGAAGACGAAGGAGGAAAGAAGAATGAAGAAGAAGAATGAAGAAGAAACCAGCAACTGTGTGTTGCTATGGGTGTGCAAATATGGTCCGTGAGCTGATGCAACGAAGAAGAAGAATAGAGGAATGAAGAAGAACACCATGCAGAGACAATGAACAGGGCTTGATTGGTTTGTTGCCGTTGCTATTATTGTTGTTGCTGCTGCGATGGCTGCCGAACGAGGAAGAAGAACCAGAGCAATGCCCTGTTTTGTGATGGCTGTTGCTGCTGTGGGGCGTGGGTGCACGGACAGAGAAAGGAGAAAACAGAGGGACTGAGGCAAAGCAGAGTAGCTTACTGCTGCTAGTGTCGCTGAACAAGAAGAATTTGAGAACGAAGAGGGACGGTGCTCTGTTTCTGGAAATGGAGAACAACAGCTTGATATTTCATTTTGGGCGGACTAAAAGGTAAGACGAAGAACATGATTTGGAGCAAAATTTTTGGATGGTCTGCTGCTAATCAACCATGAAGATGATGGTGATGAATTAACTTTCTGGTTTGATTTCCTGGCTATGGTGGTTGTTCCAGCTGCTGCCAAACGAGCAAGAACAGAGAGGGTGGTGATGATGAAAAACATGTAGCAGCTGGTATGAATCATGAGTGTTGCTGTTTGCTGTCCGTTTCCTGCACAAAGAAGAAGACCGTGATGTGTGTGCATGTGTGATAACCGTGAACCACAAATGGAGAACTAGAAAAATTTTGGTGTTGCTGCCTTGGGTCCGTGATGAACAAAAATAGAAAGGTTGCTGGATTTTGGTTTGAGGATTTCAGTTTGGGGATTTAATTTCTGGTTTTGGCCGATCGTGAATCAGAGAAGGGATTAACTGATGAAGGAACCGGATTTCTGATGTGCGTTCTTGATGGTTGAGTTTCTGGTTTCACGTTTACCAGAACAGAGAAACGTGGTTTCAAAAGGCAAATTTCTGGTTTTGTTTTGATTAACATCGAAGGCTGCGAGTAGGGATGTTTGGTTGAGAAACTGAAGCGTCGTTGAAGTTAAGTGAACGAGAACGTGAACTCCAGCGTGAAGAAAAAAAATCGAAAAGTGCGAATGCTTATTTTAACTATTTATTTATTATTTAATTATTTAACTTTTGGAACCTTGAATAAAAATTGTTAGAACCAAACTATAAAAATAAATTTAATCTAAATTTTAATAGTAGAAAATTATTTTAATGATTCTCGATACGAAAGCAAAACGGAATCAGAAATTAGAAACTAGATGTAAATATGAATTAATTAAAGCAATTACAAAAGAAATTTAGAAAATTTATTTAATAGTTCAAATTAAATAAACGTAATATTAGATTATTTATTGATTTTTGACCATGAGGATTAATTGAATTAATAAAATTAAATTAATTAATCTTTTAAGTTAGGATAAGTTTATAATTTAATAAAGTAAATTAGTTAAAGACATAAAAAAATAAACCCTAGAAGTTTAAAAGTCTTTCATAAGAAAATATTAAAATCTTAGACTTTGAAACTAAACATGGAACGTCTAGAAGTTTTATTTTGTTCGTAATTAAATTGATCATGATGTTAATAGATTATTTATGTTACAATGATTAAGTTATTAGAACTTTGATTATATGATAAAAGCTTGATAGTAAATTATTAAAGTTGCAATTTCAAATTAAGAAAATTTAGAAGACTTAGAAACTATTTTAATTAGAATATATCAAATTTTAGAAATTTAGAATAACCCTGAATTAGTTGGAAGTAATGTTTGAATTTCATAATTATCTTAGAAATTATTTAAGCTTAAGAGTAATTCCATTAAGTGTTGAATTTCATATCTTTACATGATAGACTATTGAGTAACTCGAAGGAACGCAAGGAGTCCTGAAAAATTGAAAGAATCAGGTGGGCGTGACTTCCTTGCTCATTTGTATTATACAGATTTAAGATTCAAAACATTTGGTTGAATAGTTCTAGGATTATTAGAATTTTGTTATAAAATTGATTGAATTTGTTTGACTTGCTTGGCTGATGGTGTAATAATTTATTTAAATTGTGCTTCGTTCATCTTTAGCATGCGTTACTAGGAAATCATGCATTTAGATTTCATTATTTACTCATGTGAATAGCCTGCACTATTTGATTTATTTTCCATGATATGCATGAATGGTTGACATGAATGAAATTGTTTGTAAAACTAAAATAAGACGATGGTTTATTAAGAATCCACATACTGGTGCGATTGACGAGCCCGAGGCGGATCTAGGTGGCATCTCCTATATGTTACTGCTTGAAATCATCGAGCCACAAGGCCGATCGTAGGTATTCCCACCCAGAGCTGACTGTGACAGTTCGAAGTCTTTCGAAGATGGTACGATGCGTAGGTAAATATGTTCTCTTAGGCTATGATGCTAAGGACTTGACTGATTTTAGATAGTTTCTCGAGACTCTCTATGATTATACGAAATCATAGGGGATACCGAGAGGCATCTCAACCCTCTTCCGGTCGTAGACCACAATTGAAACAAAGGAAAGTTTTAAATGCCTAATGTTTGAAAGTGTATGTAATGTTTTGGATTGGGTCTGTATAATGCATGTGATGTGTAAGATCGATCCACTGAGCTTTCAAGCTCACTCCCACTTTATTTTTTAGGTACACCTGGAAGTGAAGTATGTTGACTTACGTCAAAAGACTCGCACTCTGATTGGAGACCTCATGGGGAGGTCGTCCGGGATAGGTGACTTGGAAGTCATATTTTATGTATTTTACTAGATTGTTTTAATGTATTTACATTGGTTTAACTTCGATTGTTTTATCTTTTAATGGCTTTCCTTTTGTAACGATTTTGGTTTAAATGAATAGTTTTAAAGATATTCTGCTGCATTGCTTATGATTTATTCGGTAAAATTACTGTGACTTTCTATCTTGCACAGAATATCTTTATAGACATTGACTTAAGAACAAAGGGTTATGAACTTGATTTTGAAGAAGAAAATTTGACAAAAGAAAAACTTTTAGTAACATCTCGATTTTCGATGGGCGACGATCCACACGTGAGGTAAAACGTAAAAGGAGGTCCGGCCGAAAATTGGGGTGTTACAACATATCTTCTAGTATCTACATCACTCTCTTAGACTATCTATCTATTTGACGATGGAACACAGTACTCATGGTGAGTCTACTCCCTAGTTCCTTCTGCATGCATTGCCATATTTGGGATGTGAATTTGAAATCTCTGTCTGACACAATGGTCTTGGGTTCACTATCTAGCCTTATTATCTCCTTAACATACAATTCTCCTTATTTTCCAACTATATCTATAGATCGGATGGCAGGAAATGAGCTACCTTCGTGTGCAGATCTACAATTACCCATACTTGTCTTCACCTTTTTGATTTCTGGGTAGGTGGCTCACGAAGTCCGTTGTAATGTTATCCCATTTTCATTCAAGGATCGAAAGTGGTTGTAACATCCCTGAGGGTTTCATGTGTTTGGCTTTTTCCTATAGATAGGTCACATTTAGAGAGATACTTGACTATGTCCCTCTTCATACCTCTCCACTAGTAGGTCTTCTTAAGTTTTTGGTACATCTTATCGCCTCTTGGATGCATCATGTACTTGGTCTGATGAGCTTCATCAGTATGGTCCTTCTACTCTGCTCATTCTTTGGTAGAAAGACTTTGTCCCCAAATCTCAATGCACCATCAGCATCGATTCTAAAATTGATGTGTTTTCCTTTCTTGACAACTTTTGTCAGGTTCACAATCCATTTGTCGTGTGTCTACTCATCTCTAATCTGCCTTAGCATGTCTGGTTGGCAAACCAATGCATATAGCTATGTTTGCTTCTTGCCTGAAGTTACACTCAGATTGTAGTTACTAATCAGTTGATTCATTTGTCATTTTTCTTCATTCATCTTCTCAAACTTTCTGCTAAGGGCATCGGCTACGACATTAGCCTTTCCTGGATGGTAGTAAAGTTGAAAGTCATTGTCCTTTAGAAACTCCATCCATCTCTACTATCTCTGATTCAACTCCTTTTGAGTATAGATGTACTTTAGGCTCTTATGGTCTGAAAATGGGTTGAATCTTTTTCCATAGAGATAATGCCCCAAATCTTTAAGGCAAACGCAATAGAAGCTAATTCCTGCTCATGCATGGGATAATTTTGATTATGGATTTTCAGGTATCAAGAGTCAAGCAATGACTTTCCCCTCTTGCATCAATTCGACATCCAACTCATTCTATGATGCATCTATATAGAAAACGTACCCAACACCATGAGTAAGGGTAACCAAAATTGGAGCTGAAGTTAACCTCTTCTTCAACTCTTGGAAAGATTTCTCGCACTTCTCATCCCAGATGAACTTCTCTCCTTTCTTGGTCAGCTTAGTCATAGGTCTAGCTAACTTGGAGACGTCTTGGATAAATCTTCGATAGTATCCTACCAAACCTAATAAACTTTTGATTTCTGTCACCGTTTTTGGCTACTTCCAATTAGTCACTGACTCAACTTTATCTGGATCTATTGATATTGCTTCGGCTGAAACTACCTTGCCAAGAAACTTGATCATCTTCATCCAGAACTGACACTTGCTAAACTTAACATACAACTCATTTCTCCTCAGTGTGCCTAGCACAATTTTCAAGTGTTTTACGCGTTCAACTTCTAATCTGGAGTGGATTAAGATATCATCCATGAATACCACTACAAATTGATCCAAGTACTATTGGAAGACTTTGCTCCTCAGGTATATGAATGCAGCCGATGCGTTGGTCAAACTAAACGACATCATTATAAGCTCAAAAGGCCCATATGGAGTTCTAACAGCTATCTTATGAATGTTTGTCTCCCTGATCCTCAACTATTGATAACATGACCTTAGATCAATCTTGGAGAAGTGAGTAGCTCCCCTTAGTTGATCGAACAAGTCATCTATCCTAGGTAAAGGATACTTATTCTTTATGGTCACTTGGTTGATCTTTTTGTATCAACACATAACCTCATTGAGTTGTCTTTCTTCTTCACAAATAATACAAGAGCTTTCTATGGTGATTCATTAGGTTTAATGAATCACTTCTCACGAAGCTCATCCAGCTGTATCTTGAGTTCAATCAATTCCAATGGCGCCATTATGTAGGGAGAAATGGCTATAGGATTCGTGCATAGTTGCAATTAAATCTTGAACTCTACCTATATGTGTGGTGGTAGTCTAGGTAAATCATCTGGAAACACATCTGCATATTCTCGCACTACGAGCACCTCCTGAATATGTTTCGGTTCCCTAATATCATCATCCAGAACTTATGTGAAGTCCTCCTTCTACCTTATACTATGCATCATAACGGTCATAGGGCTTTGGGGTAATCTTTATATTTCCCCCTTGACCTTTACTAGTTCACCAATGGTAGAATCAACGTGACTCTCCGTCTTGGGCAATGAATCTGTGCCTAGTATTGGGTTAACCCATCCATGCCCAGTATCACACTATAACCAAGGAGAGTTAACACTTTAAGGTCAGCAGTTATTAGATTATCTCTGAATCTCAACTCACATGTACAAGATTTTCGGGCAGTTACTGTAGTTCCTATGGTAGTAGATACATACATTTGTTTTGGTGGTGTGAATGTCACTAGTTGTAATCAGTCTTTCGAAACAAATGAATTGGTGGCACCCAAATCAAACACGATCTTCACAGAAACATTAAAGAATCAAAATGTACCATCAATAGCAAGAGCTGGGTCTACCTATCCATCCTCAATAGCAAACACTCAAACCTAATTCTGTCTACCCTATTATTGTTGTTGGTGTTGCTGGGGTTGCCTTTGTTGTGGTTGATGTTATCCATGTCCTCCTTGGCTCCTACCCCAACCATTATTCTGCTCTTGGACCTGACTCTGTGGTCCTTGGTTTTGATAGTCTAAGGCTGATTTTGATTTTGCTTTTTTTGCTTCCCTTGGAACTCTTTGTCATTGCTTAGTTTCTTACCCTTGTTTACCAACTATTGCTCGAAGTTGACCTCTCGTTCTGTTTCTCCACTACTTCTTTGTAAATCTTCAGACCCATTGGGTTCACCACTCTATGAATCTCATCTTCAAGCCTTCTACAAACCTACAGGACTTTGTTTCCTCGTCCTAGATCAGTTCAAGTGCAAACTTGTCTAATTTAGTGAACCTGACCTCATACTCAAATGTAGTCATGTCTCTCTAAATCAACCTGATGAACTCAGAGTCCATCTGCACTTGTGTAGCTTTTGGAAAGAATTTCTCATAAAGACACCTCTCTGCATTCTTCTCAGTTCATATGTAATACCTAAAATTTTAGTGATGTAATAATTGTAATACTTGAAATTTTAGTGACGTAATAACCGAAGTTTGAGTTTAAAACACATTTTATTAGCACATATACATAAACATACATATATATATATATATTTATGTCATTGATATGCAATTAATTAGTTAGTATAGAAGTATAAAGGGATATGCAATGATTAATATTAGACATATAGAATTGTTGGGTAAATATGCGCTTCTCTATTTAAATAAGAAAATAATATTTTTAGTATGATATTAATACAGAAAAGTATTAATTAGATGCACTCATGAAAATAATATTTCATTTAGTATGATAGTAATATACATATGAGAAGAATATGTGTAAAGGAAATGCATTCATGAATGAAATATCTCATTTGGTGAGATGTTAAAGTATGCATATGTAGGAAGTGATAATCCCACATTGGAAAGATAGAGACACTATTTGGAAGAGGTCCCTATATAAACCTTCCTACTCCACCCATTTCATTCATCCCAAAGACAAGAGTTGAAAATTTCTCTTGCTTTCTCTCTTTGACTCCTTCTTGGCAACCTTAGTTCTAGTTCTTCTTTACTTGAACTATTTTAAATAGTTCGCGAAGTAATAGCCACGAAGTGCTACAAATAATTTAGGAAGCAATCTCGAAGTTAGTTTCTTTCCTTTCCTTTAATTTATTATTTTGACTTAGATAATGCTTGCCTGTTTGGTTAACTTGATTTTTTTTTGTTTTTATTCTTGTTCTTTGCATTTATGTCATTCAATTATCATGTTGCATGACTAAGAGAGTATGCTCTGTAGTTGCGTCTTGTACGATCTTCTACATGAGAAATCGAAAGTCATTTTTTTCTATTTGAGAGAGTATGCTCTGTAGTTGCATCTTGTACGATCTTCTACATTAGAAATTGAAAGTCCTTTTTTGTAACATCTCGGAAAATTTATATGAAATTTAAATTTTTGCTTAGAAAATTATGCAAAATTGATGAATGAAGAATTTGGCATGTCTTAGTTACCCAAGTGAGGAATAAAAATCAATTTAAGAGATTTTTGGAAAAAAAATATGATTATAATGTATAAAATGGGATATCATAGCCAAAAATACAAGGATGTATGCAATTTTTTACGAAAACAGGATTAGAAAGTCATTTGGGATTGAGATTTGGAAAAAAAATCCGAAAAGAAAGCAAGAAATACGATTGAAAAATAAAAAAAACTCAAAATACTGAGAACCGTAAATCTAAAATCTAAATCATCATCCTACGACCAAGATCAGATCCGCACATACGCACGAGAGCACCGAATGAATAAGATCGAATGACTAGATATCCAATTACGTAACTCGAGGAAAAATCGTGCGGTTCAGACGAAATTCGTTGATCGCAAAATCTGATGTGCACACATTGATAGAGGATCATCAACGGTCGAGATCGAAGCCGCATAGTCGATCGTGAAACCGTGCTACGCTCGAGGATCATCCAATGATCCCGATCAAATTCGTTTTGGCTGATCGCGAACGTTGACGCGCTCAAGGATCATCGAATGGTTCAGATCAAAGCCGTTTTGATCAGATCGCGATTGTTGATGCACTCGAGGAAATCTAACGGTTGAGATCGAAGATCCGAATTTTGTTGATTTATCCGAGATTTATCCAACGATTCTGATCAGATCCTAATGCATGTCTCGAGAAAAATCTGAGGATCCAAAATTAAGCCGAATTATAAATTACGAAAAATACGTTAAAATTAATGAAAAATACGAAATAAATCCAAAAAATTCTAAAAAATAGTTTCTAAATTCTGAAAAATATTTCTAAATTTCAAAAAAATTCCTAAAAATACTCTTTTTGCTCAAAAAATTAGAAACTACAAAATTTGGTAGAATTAGAGTGTTTTATTCATAGAATGACACAAAACTTTCTATTTTCTCCCATTGAAAAATCTATATAAACCCCCCCCCCTCAGCCCCCAATTTCATTCATTCCAAAGAATAAGAGTTGAATGCTCCTTTTATTTTTTCAAAGCCATCTTCTTGACACCTCCCGTCTTCCCTTCTTGTGTATGTGAAGTTCTTCTCTCGAATATGGGGAATTAAGTTGGGCGATCTTCGTGGGCACTAGTACGTGGGGGAATTGCTACCGGAATTTCTAAAGAAAAGCGTCACAAGGTGGAAGTGATTTCTAGAACACCCTTCTTTTCTTATTTGAATTCATGGCATAATCATTGTTTGTGTGGTTTTCACTGAATTCAAAGATTTTCAACTTCAGTTCTAGAATTTTTAATGTTTATTTCAGTATTTCAATTTTGATTCATGATTGAGAAATCATATCATCCATGTCATGTAGTATCATGCTTAGGCTTTTAAATTAAAGTATGATGCATGTTTTATGAGTGTTTCATGAATTGATTTTGTATGTTCTGAATTTTAGTTTGATTTCATATTATGAAATTTATTTTATCTTGATATGAGAATTAAACAAAGATGATGAAGATAATAACCACGTACCATCATAGTGGTCATGGCGACACTATGGATGTTCTTTTCATATGAGTTAGGTCATATGGTTTTCAGACCTAAGTACTTGAGGGTTGTGTACCACTGGTGGGTCACCATGTGTAACAGGTTGATGCCGACACATGCCACTTAGGGGTTGATGCCGAGTGGGCCCTATTTACTTAATAAAGAACATCAAGGGATTAAAAGCCCTTTCGGTCTGAGACTCGACTTAAACAAATTGTTGTTTGAAATGCCTAATCTTTGCAAGTGTTTGAATTATGATTGTGTTATGAGTTTGAATATGAAAGATGGTTGTTCGAAAATGTTCCACTAGGCTATGTGCTCACTCCTTCCTATTTTATTTTTCAGGAACATGAAATATATGAAGCAGTTGAACATGGATAGGTCTTTCTACAAGTTTTTGCCTTATTATTATTATTTTTAGAATTTTTAGTGCATGTTGCCCATAGTTTTTATGCTTTTCTACTGAAAAGTATTTTTGAAGACTTCCGCTGTAATTATTAGTTTGTTTTTAAGACTTTAGTACTCTCAATTTCTATTATGAATAAAATAATTTGAATTTCATTATCTCTTTTAATTTGCCTTCATTTTATTAAAAGTTTTGTATTCTTGAATTTTGTACAAAGGCATGAGATATTGAAAAGAAAAGAACAAGTGTGTGTCGCTTGTAATGTAGCATCGGCTCGACCCGCCATTTTTTTAAGTCCACTGTCAAGAGAACGGTGGCAATGTACATTGCGTAAGAGATACGAGGGTTGGGGTTTTACAGAGGTGGTATCAGAGCTCAGTTAGTAGATGAACTGGGCAAGAATTAGAAAGTTACTCTGATACCAAGTATGGTATCAGAGCCTAGGCATTAGTTGCTGGGCCAGGAACAGAAAGTTTCCTCTGATACCAAATGTGGTATCAAAGCCTAGGTTTTAGGTGCCTTGGCCTAGAAAAAGAAAGTTAAGCCTAAACATGTGTTGATTAGGCTAGAGATAGAAAGTCAAACATTTGTTGGTTGACAAGAATCAGAAACTCAAATTAGGGTTTCGCCCTGAATTGAATTGAATTTAGAATGCCCTACCTTTTATTTTTGAAATTGATGAATGTTTTAGAAAGTGTTTTCAAAAAGGGAAGTATATGTTTTTGAGATGTTTTGTTTCGATACAAAGTGTACAAGTTGAGCTGATAGTGGGTAAGCCTTGTCCCGAGTAAAGCTAAACATTGAAAGGGAGGTGGGTTATCCCGCCCGAGAAAGCGTGGTTGCTAAGTAGACTTTGGTCTCGCTGCTCGATCTGGAGGTTGTACCACCAGCTTATATGAGTAGTCAGAGTTGAAGGACATTCTTATTTTCGATAAAAGAAAATTAGAAGGTGAAAAATTTGGGCAAGTAATTGAATAGAAAATGAAAAAGATGCCAAATATGGTATCTTGAATAGACAGAGGTTGTAAGTCAACCATAACTGAACCTTAGGTCTAGAGAAAAGACCGTAGGTAGAAACAGGTGTAGCCGTAGTGGCACAGTGGATCAAAAGCATAAAACACTAGGGCATAGACTAGAGACGAGAACTTGTGTGAAAATAGAAAATTGTTTGATCAGGACATAAGATCGGGAAACTTCTATAATTTTTGGTTTCTATGTAGTATGGGATGCATAGGAATTCGGGGTTATGGAGGAAGCCTAGACTCAGAGAATGATGGACCATGTGTGGTGAATGATCAGTAACTCTGGCAGAACGGGTTTTTCTATGCTCGCTGGTATGGGACGATTGTGTATAGTGGGCTTGGGAACCTTAGTTATCGAAATATTTGCGAAATTGTTTGGGTACGACTTTGTTCTGAGTGAAAGCCCAAGTAGAAGGGGTAGAGTGGTGTGGGACACTTGAACCTGAAAGCTTGGAACCTTGCTGTGCTAGCGTGATTGTATGATTGTGTGATATGCATGCTTTATTGGTTATGTGCTTTGAAACCCAAATCCTGTACCCATGCATGAAAAGAACCTAGAAGAAAGACTTTAGGCCACTGAACAAATCGAGAACCTAGAAATTGAATCTA
>JAJIYU010008256.1:0-18268 GCA_030144865.1 Tinospora cordifolia | reverse complement strand
CACTATATCTCTAATTTATTTTATTTTTCATGTGCCAACCCACCATTTGCACCCAAAATTTCTTAAAATCTTTAAAATTAATTTATTTGACTTATTTTATTTATTTTAAATTATTTGACAAAATTCTAGGGTATTACAGGGTGAAACATACACGATGACACTATGCAGTCTATCATCGCACCGGTACGTGGATTGAATTATTATTTAATCTTTTCTTAGTGATAAAACACACAATATCGGATTAAATCATTGATGCAACATATACATAACATGCATCATTAAATATTTATTCATGGCACAATTCATGTATAACATGCGTTAATATTCTTAATTTCTAAACATGCATAACATGTGTATTCGTGGCACATCAAATAAATAAAGCGTGCATATTAAAACATATATTCAATCAATCATCTTCAAACATCATCACACATGCAAGAGTTATTCAAATTAAAATAAAGAAGTAGAAGTTATAAGTCACTTCCACCTTAAAAAAGGTCTCCTCTGTATGCCTCTGAAATCCGGCAGAGTTTTGTTACTTCAAGGCTTCCAAACACTCAAGAACACTCAAGAACACTCAAGAACTAAGGGGATTGCCAAGAAGAAGGCTTAGAGAACAAGATGGCAATTCAATTCTTGTTTCTTGGGATGAGATGAATTTTGAGCATGGGGGGTGTTTATATAGAGTTCAAAAGGGTAGAGAATGGCAAGTTTGTGGTGTCATCTTGTGGAAAACTTGCCAATTCTTCAAAATTTCATGCCCCCCAAGCATAGGAGATTAGCAAGTAATTTTTTGGAAATTTTTGGGAATTTAAAAACTAATTTTTCTGGATTTTTAAAGTATTTAATCAGATTTTTAAGAATTTTCGGTTATTATTTTCTAAGCATTTGATCTGGACCGTCAAATCTTCCTCGGATCACGCACGCATACAGATCCTTTCGAATCTTAGGGTATTCTTAGTATCTAACTTGAAGTCAGTATGCCTGTCCTATTCAATTTCCTCTATTAAGCTTGTGAGTCATTTGTCTTGCCTTTTGTTCATCCCTAATTTGATGCAACATGTCCGATTGCAGGACTTGCTATAGAGATAGGCTTGTCTTTCATTTAGGGTCATACCTAGCCCTAAGTTCTCAATCTATCTGAGGGTAAAAGTTTCTTTGTCACTTCTTGCCATACGATAGGTTCAAGGGTTACTACTCACACTTTCTATTCCCATACTTTCCATTTCTAGATATTCAAAATGTAACGACAAGAGTTCTTAAGGGAAAAATTTCATTAATAAAGATAATTGGTACAAAACCTTATTTCAACTTAAAATTCATAAATGCTAACATATAGCAATCTTAAACTAAAGGTCTCCCTACTACTACTCATATTCAAAATTAGTTCATTTGTCCTAAACATTGGACTATGAGGGTTTCTACTGAGGGTCTTGATCTTCCTGAGCCAACATTTTAGCTTGGTTCTCACCATAACCCTTATTGTCTTGAGGTTGAGGAGCCCGAACAGGTGTAGTTGGACAATTTCTGGCAAAATGGCCCCTCTGTCTGCACACATAGCACAACCTTTGTCTTTTAGCCTGCTCCTTTGGTTCTTTTTCAATTTGCTGAGTTTGTTTCTAGTTACCGCTTTCCTTTCCTGTCCTTTGATCAGTTTGTGGTTTCTTGTTTTATTCGTTATGGATCATTTGAAGTGGATATCCTTTTTTTATTGAATTAATCTCAACTATCCTTCCTTTGGGCATGGTTAGTCTTAGAGGAATGACTAGCTCATTAGTTCCCATTCTTAGTTCATTCTAAACCTCGAGCTGTGACTGTAGAGTCCTCATCACTTGCTCGACCACCTGTCGAGTGATTTCTACTATTATCTCTGGTGATAGGATGGAAGCTGCTGCCACATCTGCCCCTTGGTTACTTTGATCAGGTGCATTGGTGTTTTCTTGGATTGCTTCCATTATCTACAAGCCAAAGCCACTTTAGTATCCCACAAGGTATCATAGAAGTTTCAATTAGGACATTCATCTAATTCACCCATCTTTTCTTATCCTCAGGATACTAAATGTTTTTCTAAACTTGAGAAATGGTCATCTTTCCTACATCATATGTTGTATCTGTTTCCTCAAGTTTTCGTTTCGTTCGTACTATCATGACTCTAAATTAATGTCTCTAGGTTCTTGATTTGTTTAGTGGCCTAAAGGTTTTTCTTCTAGGTTATTTTCATGCATGGGTATAGGATTTGGTCTTAAAGCAAATAAACATTGCAACATGCATACCACACAATCACACAAGCACGCTAGCACAGCAAGGTCCCAAGCTTCCACCTAAGCTTTCAGGTTCAAGTGTCCCATACCACTCTACCCCTTCCACTTAGGCTTTCACTCAGAATAGAGTCGCACCCAAATAATTTCGCAAATGTCTCAATAACTAAGGTTCTTGAGCCTACTATATTCCACCATCTCATACCAATGAGCATAGAGAAACCCGTTCTGCCAGAGTTACTGATCATTCACCACACATGGTCATCATTCTCCAAGTCTAGGCTTCCTCCATACCCTCGAATTCCTATGCATCCCATACTACATAGAAACTGAAAGATACAAAAGCTTCCTGGTTTCGTAACCTGATCAAACAATTTTCTATTTTCACACAAGTTTTCGTCTCTAGGCTATGCCCTAGAGTTTTATGCTTTTAATCCACTATGCCACCCCATTTCTATGTAGGGTCTTTTTTTGGACCTAAGGTTCAATCTGGTTGACTTATAACCTCTGTCTAGTCAAGATACCACATTTGGCATCTTTTTCAACTGCTATTCACTTTCTTGCCCCAATTTTTCTCCTTCTAATTTTTCTTTTATAGAAAATAAGAGTGTTCTTCAACTCTGACTACTCATATGAGCTGGTGAGACAACCTCCAGATCGGGCGACAAGACCAAAGTCTTCTTAGCAACCACGCTTTCTAGGGTGGGATAACCCACCTCCCTTTCAATGTTTAGCTTTACTTGGGACAAGGCTTACTCACTATCAGCTCAACTTGTAGTCTTTGTATCCAAACAAAACATTTCAAAAATATATACTTCCTTTTTGAAAACATTTTCTAAAATGTTTTTCAAGTTAAAAAATAGAAGGTAGGGCATTCAAGATTCAATTTGAATTCAAGTAAAACCCTAATTTGAGTTTCTAATTCTTGTCAAGCAACTAATATTTGACTTTCTAATTTTTAGCCTAACATATGTTTAGGCTTAACTTTCTATTTCTAGCCCAAGGCACCTAAAACCTAGGCTTTGATACCACCTTTGTAACACCCTAACCCCCGCATCTTTAAGCATTGGACACGACCACCATTCTCTTGACGGTGGACAAAACCAAACGGCGGGTCGAGTCGGTGTTACATTTACAAGTGACAAACACTTGACTTTCTTTCTATTTCAATTATTTCATGCCTTAATTGTATTTAATAGAACATAACCTAAATTTAAGAATTTAATAAGGCAGTAGTATAGGAAATAACTGAAATTCATAAACTCAATTAATTAAATAAAATTGATTACATGATTTGATCTTGAAGAAAAAACTACTACACCGGAAAATTCAAAACTTGGGCAACATGCCCTTATATAGAAATTAAAAACTTTTTAAATAAAATAACCTAACTAATTTTCATAGTCTTCATATGATAAACCCATTACCTAAAAAATAGAAGGAAGGGTAAGTACATAGCCCAATAGATCTTTCTAAACATCTAAATCATTATTTCAATTTAAATAAACCAAGCATATCAAACATTTTTATACATTAAGCGATTCAAACAAATTTCTTGTTTATAGTTGATATTCGGATCGAAAAGTTTAATTTCTGTGTTCCACATCGTAGGGAGAGAGAATGACAAACAGAAACTCAAACCCCAATATCTATGAAGTGGGATCACTTTTGGAAACCCAGTTCAAAATCATCAATGGTAAACTGGCAAGCTGGGTTGGGGGGTGGAACACACACGATGACACTATGCAGTCCATCATCGCGCCGGTACGTAGATTGAATCATTATTTAATCTTTTCTAAGTGATAAAACACACAATATCGGATTAAACCATCGATGCAACATATACAAAACATGAATCATTAAATAATTATTCATGGCACAATTCATGTATAACATGCATCAATATTCTTAATTTCTAAACATACATAACATGTATATTCATGGTACATCAAATAAATAAAGCATGCATATTAAAACATATGCTCAATCAATCATCTTCAAAAAACTATCACACGTGCAAGAATTATTCAAATTAAAATAAAGAAGTAGAAGTTAGAAGTCACTTCCACCTTAAAAAGGTCTCTTCTGTACGCCTCTGAAATCTGACAGAGTTCCGTTACTTCAAGGCTTCCAAACACTCAAGAACTCTCAAGAACACTCAAGAACAATTCAAGATTACTCAAGAACTCTCAAGAACACTCAAGAAGAATCTCCAAACCAAGAATTTCTCACACTCAAGAGGGAAAAGAATGGTGAGAAAGGGAGCCAAGAAGAGGGCTTAGAGAACAAGATGACAATTCAATTATTGTTTCTTGGGATGAGATGAATTGTGAGCATGGGGGGTGTTTATATAGAGTTCAAAAGGGTAGAAAATGGCAAGTTTGGGGTGTCATCTTGTGGGAAACTTGCCAATTCTTCAAAATTTCGTGCCCTGCAAGCATAGGAAATTAGCAAGTAATTTTTTTGGAAATTTTTGGGAATTTAGAAACTAATTTTCAAAATTTTAAAGTATTTAATTGGATTTTTTTCGAATTTTTTGGTTATTATTTTTGGAGCATTTGATCAAGACCGTCAGATCTTCCTCGGATCACGCACGTGTATCTCAGATCGGGCGGGTTGCATTTGGGCGGTCGAATTTTCCTTGAGCACGGTATCTGATTCGCGATGGATCTATGTGTATATTTGGGCCGTCTGATGTGCATCGAACACAGTGTTTGGTTTGCGATGGATTGGAGTGTGTCTATCTAGGCCTTCGAATATGCATCGATCGCAGCACTAGATCGCGAACTCGTTTTGGCGCGTGCATCGTCGACCGTTGGATTGTTCTTGAGCGCCTCACGTTCACGATCAACGAATCGCGTCTTCACCGTCTGATTTCCTTGATCATAGTACTAGTTTGCGATCATCGTTGAGTGCCTTGATCTAGACCGTTGGATCGAACGTGCTGATTGCAGACCGTCCGATCTTTGGTGATTCGGTGTTCCAAGGCGTTCGGCGCAATCTTGATCTGGGCCGTTGGATTGCAGATCGTGAAGATTACTTGATTCTGGCTGTTAGATGTAGTTTCTATTATCAAAATCAACTTCGAAAGCTTCTATTATCCGAGTTTTGCCAATTATAAACTCAATTCCATTTTCTAATTTGTGTAGATATGGTTTATTGCACATATCCTTCTATTTTGCTAATTTTTTCCTTTTTAATTCCTTATTTTTGTATTTATTAGATATTTTTCTATTTCTTTAATATCTTTAATGCCAATAATTAAATAATCTATATTTTTTATTTTCATATATTTTTATTTATTTCATATTTGATTTTCAGATAATAATTTATGTAATTATAAATTAATATTTATATAATGTTTTATTTATTTTAAATAAATACATGTATACTACATTTTTAATTAATTATGTAAATTTTTTTATATACCTATTCCTATAATATGTAGTATTAACATTTGTTATGCTAACACACACATTATTCATACACACATTAACCTACATATATATATGTGTGTGTGTGTGTGTACTTTATTTCATATTTTTTCTATTCTTTATTTCTTAAGCAACTCTTTTAATTTAACATTTTCATTTAAATATCAAATTAAGGTTTTATTTGGCTATTTTATTTTACATCTAAATATTTTTTATTATTTTTTATTTTTAACCCATAATTTGCACCTAATGATGTCTTAAAATCTTCAAAATTATTTTTACTTGACTTATTTCATTTAATTTCCTTAAACTTATTTATCTTTAATTTATTTGACAAAATTTTGGGTAATTACACAACTACTCACCAATAGACATTTTCTAAATTTATGAAAATGTTTTTTGCTTCATTCCTCAATTGGAAGGAGTTGTTGGTATTAACTCCCTCCCTAATTTCTTAGGAGAAATGCTATTACACTATGAATTCAAATTTTATAGCATTCATAACCATCTATATATACATGTGGAACTCAAAATAGCTATTTATATCTTCATTACACTCCTACAAATGACTAAATAGTTTAAAGAAGTCACATTCATTGTTGTTCCATAGAAAAACAATCAATAACCCATTTAGAATAAATTTCTTTCTTTGATATGAGTTTTTATTGGTCATTGCTTCATTTACGATGATTTATAATGATTTAAGGGTACTTTCTAACTCACTTAAGTACCAATGGCAGTTCGAGACCCTAGTTTCTCAAGAAAAGCGTTACTTTGGGTTTTCAATTGAGCTCATCGCATTCTTGGCTAGCTAGGTACTCATAAAGACAAACGTAGTCAACAGTGCTCTCTTTATAGTCATAGATGAAGAAACTACTTGTTTTTCTTGTTTTTAATTACATAAAAAGGGCCAACGGCTCGATGGCGACTAATTTTCTTTACTTGAGAGAGCTCTTGCATCTTACTCCCTTATTTCATCCTGATAGCATTTCCTTAAATTTTCTAGCCATTTAGATAGCCAAGGTGCTTTGTGTCCCTAATTGCTCCAATAGAGCATCACTTTAATGATTAACTTGACTTTCTATCCCAATAGAACTCAAAGTACCTTCTGTTACTCTCTTTGCACTCTATCAATTTATAAAATGGTTAACTATCTGCACTCTACCAATTTATAAAATGGTTTAAGGAAGTTAGTTTTGCTTTTCTCTTGAAGAGAAAGAGCCAATTGCTCACCGAAAAACATATTTTCTAAATTTGTGAAAGTCTTTCTTGCTTCCTTCCTCAATTAGGAGTTGTTGGTTTTAATCGCCTAATTTTTCAAAAGAAATGCTAATTGCGCTATAAATTCACATGTTATTGCATTCTTAACTATCTATATATACACATGAAACTCAAAATAGTTATTTATATCTTCATTACACTCTTGCAAATGAAAAAATAGTTTAAAGAAGTCACATTCAATGCCCTTTCGTAGAAAAACAACTGAAAGCCCATTTAGAATAGATTTCTTGCTTTGATACGAGTTTCTATTGGTAATTACTTCATTTGGGATGACTTATAATTAATTTAAGGGTACTTTCTAACTCATTGTCTAAGTACTAACGGTAGTTTGGGACCCTAGTTTCTTGAGAAAAGCGTTACTTCGGGCTTTCATTTGAGCTCATCGTATTCTTAGCTAGCTAAGTACTCGTAAAAACAAGCATAGTTCACGTTGCTCTCTTTATAGTCTTATAAATAAACAAACTACTTGTTTTTATTCTTTTTAACGGTAGAAAAGGGGCCAACGGATCCATGGTGACTAATTTACTTTACTTGAGAGAGCTCTTACGACTTACTTCCTTATTTCATTCTGAAAGCATTTTCTATGCAATTTTCTAGCCCGTTTAGATAGTAAAGGTGCTTGGTGTGAGTAATTGCTCGAAGAGAACATCACTTTAATAATAAACTTAACTTTCTATTGCATCTTAACATGCTTGGTACTCGTAGAATTCAAATACCTTATGTTGCTCTCTCTGCACTCTACCAATTTATAAGATGGTTTAAAAAAGTTATATTTACTTTTCACTTGCAAAGAAAGAGCCAATTGCTCGCCAAAAAACATATTTTCTAAATTTGTGAAAGTCTTTTTTTTCTTCCATCCTTAGTTAGAAGGAGTTGTTGGTTTTAAATGCCTAATTTCTTAGGGGAACTGCTAATTGTGCCATGAATTCACATTTTAGTGCATTCTTAACCATCAATGTACATATGAAACACATAATAGCTATTAAATCTTCATTACACTCTTACGAATGACTAAATAGTTTTAAAAAGTCACATTCAATGTTCTTCCGTAGACAAACAATCGACTGCCCATTTATAATAGATTTTTTTCTTTGATATGAGTTTCTATTGGCCATTGCTTTATTTAGGATGACTTATAATTATTTAAGGGCACTCTCTAACTCATTTAAGTACCAATGGTGGTTTGGGGCACAAGCTTTCGATTAAGCTCATCTCATTCTTAGCTAAGTACTCTCGTAAAAACAAACGTAGTCGACATTGCTCTTTTTATAATTTGTTTATGAACAAACTATTTGTTTTTCTTGTTTTTAACAGTAGAAAAGAGCCCAACGGCTCCATGGCAACTAATTTTCTTCACTTGAGAGATCTCTTACAGCTTACTTCCTTGTAGCATTCTAATAACAATTCCCCAACAATTGTCTAACTCGATCAGGTAGCAAAGCCGTTTTCTATCCCTAATTGTTTGAGCGAAGCGTCACTATAATGATAAACTTAACTTTCTATTGAATCTTAACAAGCTCGGTACTTGTAGAACTAAAAGTAAATTCTGTTGTTCTCTCTCTACTCTACCAATTTATAAAATGGTCTAAGAAAGTTATTTTTGCTTTTCTCTTGTAGAGAAAGAGCCAATTGCTCACCAAAAAATATATTTTATAAATTTGTGAAAGTCTTTTTAGCTTCCTTAGTCAATTAGAAGGAGTTGTTGGTTTTAACCACCTAATTTCTCAAGAGAAACCCTAATATCACTATGAATACACGTGAAACTCAAAATAGCTATTTATATCTTCATTTTGGAGAATTTAAAATATTTAAAGTGACCTTTTAACTCAGTTAACTACCCGAGGAAGTTGGGGACCCTTGTCTCCCAAGAAAAGCATTACTTTGGGCTTTCAATTGAGCTCATCACATTCTTGGGTAGCTAGCCACTCGTAAGAACGGACGTAGTCCGCGTTCCACTCCTTATGATCTTGTAAGTAAACAAACAACTTATTTTTCTTGTTTTTAATAGTAGAGAAGGTACCAATGGCTCATTAGCAACTAATTTTCTTTACTTGAAAGATCTTTTCCAGCTTATTTCTTAGTGTTATTCCAATGGCATTTTGCAAGCAATTTTTCAGCTCGTTCGAATAGCAAAGGTGTTTTGTGTCCCTAATTGCTCGAAGAAAGCACCACTTTAACAACAAACTTGACTTTCCATCACATCTCTTAACAAGCTCGTGCTCATGCATGCAAAATACCTTGTGTTGCTCTCTCTGCGCTTTGCCAATTTATAAAATGGTTTAAAAAAGTTATTTTTGCTATTTTCTTGTGGAGAAAGAGTCAATTTCTCACCAAAAAACGTATTTTCTAAATTTGTGAAAGTTTATTTTGCTTCCTTACTCAATTAGAAAGAGTTCTTGGTTTTAACTACCTAATTTCTTAGGAGAAAAACCAACATCACCATGAATTCAAATTTTATTGCAATCTTAACCATCTATATACAAGTGAAACTCAAAATAGCTATTTATTTCTTCATCACACTCTTACAAATGACCAAATAGTATAAAGTAGTCATATTCAAATGCTCTTCCACAAAAAAATAAGAAAATAACCTATTTAGAATGGATTTCTTTCAAAAACTTGAGTTTTCATTGCTTAATGTTTAATTTTGGAGGCAGTAAGACATTTAAAGTGACTTTTAAACTCCTTTTACTACCTATTGAAGTTTGGGACTTGTCTCCCAAGAAAAGCGTTACTTTGGACTTTTGATGCGGACCTGCTAGGAATTAGATCTTAAGAATCCCCATTCAAGGTAGTATGTTAACCCTAAGAAAGCTAAAATTAGATTTAATGATCCACTTGAACCATTAAATAACAAAGAAACAATAACCCAAAGTGTTAAACGCGACAAGGTTGATTAATCCTTGATAAGTCTAGAAAAGTTCAATAAAGAACATAAGAGAAAGCCTCTCTTACAAATCTGAAATGTTCAGATTAAAGACTCACTTTATTGATTTGATGTCTTGTTCAAAGAGGAGCAAGCCAATTTATACAAATCTTGCATGTAACTCTAGGGAATACAAAAAGTCCCAAAAATAAATAGTTATTAACTCACCCATGAGAAATGAAGATTCTACACTAACCGACACTCAATGCATATCACAACTCCACTAATAACTCTTATAAACAATGCATTAACTCCAAACACAAACACACTATTGCATAGTTATTACACCTTGAAAACTGAAATGTTTGACATAAAAGACCAATAACATATAGGAAATTAACTAATTTCGTGCAACCTTTAATAATGACCAATAAACCATCTTTATTATCTCAAATTAATGAGATTATGACTTGAATTATTTTGTCTACACATGCATTTCCACTAGAGGTCTTTTTATTTCTTATAATTTTGACTATCTTGCACTTGGGTAACACTCATAGCTTTTTTTGATTTATGCAAGCCCATATTAAAGTTGAAAAAACCATTAACACCTTGTTTGGCCCAAATGTCTTGAACCAGCCCAAGTAGTGTGTCATTAAGTTTTTTGGCACGGGCCCTTGCAATCGGTCTTCTTGGAATATGCAACGCATCATCATCACCATTAATTAATTTATTCGTGTCATCTTTGTGAACTTCATAAGCTGCATCATTCCCCCTCTCCTCAAAAGGATTCCTCTTCGAATCATCACCTATATCAAAAGGAGAAAGATCAGCAACATTGAATGTTGCACTAATGTTATACTCACTTGGAAGATCTATTTTATAGGCATTGTCATTGATCCTCTCAAGAACCTGGAATGCGCCATCCCCTCGAGGATGCAACTTGGCCTTTCGTTGAGCTAGAAATCGCTCCTTTCGCATATGCACCCACACCCAATCACCTAGTTCAAAAATAATTCGTCGTCGTCCTTTGTTTGCCTTGGATGCGTATTGTTCATTCTTCTTCTCAATGTGTTGCTTGACACGCTCATGAAGCTTCTTAACCAGTTCAGCTTTCTTATCTCCATCCAAACTTGCCCTAGCATCAATAGGTAAAGGTATTAAATTCAAAGGAGTCAAAGGATTAAATCCATAAACTATTTTAAATGGAGAATATTTGAAGAAGAATGCAAACTTCTATTATAGGCAATTGAGTCAAGTTCTTTTGAATGACAGTTCTAAGCAATTGAGTCAATGTTTCGATTGATGACCTCTGTTTGTCCATCAGTCTGGGGATGATAAGCTGTAGAAAATAGTAACTTAGTTCCAATTTTCCCCACAATACTTTCCAAAAGTAACTAAGAAATTTTACATCTCTATCTGAAACAATACTTTTGGATACACCATGAAGACGCACAACTTCTCGAAAGAACAAGTCAGCAATATAAGTGGCATCATCTGTTTTATGGTAAGGAATTAAATGTGCTATTTTAGAAAATCGGTCAACCACAACAAATATGGAATCTCGACCTTTCCTAGACCTTGGTAAACCCAAAATGAAATTCGTAGATAGGTCAACCCATGGTTTATCAAGTATAGGCAAGGGTGTATAAAGTCCATTTGGTAAACCTTGGATTTAGCCTTTTTATGGATGATACAATGACAGAAACACGTTTCATCCTAGGCCAGAAAAAGTGTTCTTGTAAAATTGCTAAAGTCTTTGTGACACCAAAGTGCCCCATTAATCTTCCCCCATGGGATTCTTTGACAAGCAATTCTCGTATAGAGCTTGCTGGTATACACAAGTGCATAAATCTCCTTGTCATAGGTTGGATAATTCAATGCAGCCCCATTTAGCTTTTCACTAAAATATGCAATAGGTCACCTTTCCTACATCAAAACAGCACCTATACCAACTCTCGAGGCATCACATTCAATCTCAAAAGTTTTATTGAAATTAGGTAATGCCAACAAAGGTGTGGAGCATAAATGTTTTTTACGAACATTAAAAACATGCTTTTGCTCCTTGCCCCAATGAAAAGTAACAGATTTTTTAATAACTTTAGTTAGAGGTGTAGCAAGTGTGCAAAAATCCTTCACAAAACACCGATAAAAACTTGCTAAACCATGAAAGCTTCTTACCTCAGTGATGTTTTTTGGTATTGGCCAGTCCTTTATTGCCTTTATCTTCTCTTCATTGACCTCAATACCCTTTGCACTTACAACAAAATCGAGAAAAACAACCTTATCCATGCAAAAAGTGCACTTTTTAAGATTACCATACAATTTTTCTTTTCTAAGAACATCAAGGACACATCTCAGATGACCCATATGTTCATTGAAGTCTCTACTGTACACTAAAATGTCATCAAAATATACCATAACAAACTTTCCAATAAAATCATGCAAAACATGATTCATTAATAGCATAAATGTGCTTGGGGCATTAGTGAGCCCAAATGGCATCACTAACCATTCATAGTGACCATGCTTGGTTTTGAATGTAGCTTTCCATTCATCTCCTTCCCTCATTCTAATTTGATGATATCTAGATTTCAAATCAATTTTGGTAAAGATAGTAGAGCCATATAACTTATCTAACATATCATCTAAGCAAGGAATAGGATGGCGATACTTTACCGTAATATTATTCACAGCTCTGCAATCAACGCACATTCTCCAAGATCCATCCTTCTTAGGAACAAGAAGTACGAGAACTGTACAAGGACTCAAACTCTCTCGAATTTGTCCTTTGCTCATGAGATCTTCAACTTGCTTTTGAAGTTCTTTTGTCTCCTCTAGATTACTTCCATAGGCTAGACGATTTGGAATTGTAGCTCCCGAAATGAAATCAATCTGATGTTCTATACCTCTTAAAGGTGGTAAACCATTAGGAACTCCTTCTGGGAACACATCTTCAAATTCCTGCAATAAAGGGATAACAACACTTGGAAGAGAAGGTTTAAGGTTGTTTGTTATCAAACAAACTTCTTTGTACAAAAGTACAAATAAAGGTTGTTTTGTAAAATAAGCAACCCTCACTTCACTCTCTTTTGTATAGAAGCTGATTCTTTTCTTTTCTCCTTTTTTGTTTCTTCACTTTCTTTTTCTTTGCTCTTTTTTTCATTTATTTTTTCCTCTATTTCTTTTTTTTTACTTTCTTCTCATTCTCTTTTTTATTTCTCTCTCTTTCCATTCCTTTTTCTTCTCATTTTTTCACTCTCATTTGTTTTTCCATGGCTCTCATTTTTCAACTTCAATTAGTCTTCAAAGACCTGTTGAGGAGTTAATGGTACAAGAGTAATTTTTTGATTATCTTTTACAAATGAGTACCTATTCCTAAATCCATCATGTATCACCTTTTGATCAAATTGCCAAGGCTTCCCCAAAAGAATATGACCAGCATGCATAGGAACTACATCACATAGTACTTCATCATGATATTTCCCTATTAAAAAAGAAACCAAAACTTGTTTGTTGACTTGCACTTCCCCACAATCATTCAACCACTGCAACTTGTATGGTTAGGGTGTTTAAGAAGAGGCAAGTTTAGTTTATTCACTAATGTAGTGCTTGCAACATTTGTCCAACTCCCACCATTAATAATCATACTACATACCTTATTGTTTATATGGCAATGAATATGAAATATGTTCTCTTGTTGTTGCTGCAACTCATCTACTTTGGTCTAAGAATTCAAGACATGCCTCGTTACAAGAGATTCGCCTTCTGCTGGATATTGGATGTCATCGTCACTTGCATTCTCAAATGAAAGCAGTGAATCTTCTCTCTCACTTTCTGTCCCCACTTCACCATCATCATGCAAGATCATTGCCCTTTTGTTTGGACATTGTGAAGCGATATGTCCAGTTCCCAAACATTTAAAACATTTAATATCTCTATTTCTAGAGGGTTGGGAGGTAGATTTACCTTTGTCTTTCATAAAAACTTTGATGGTGCCTTTGGTTGTCTCCTTGGAAACAGTTTTATCATCTTTCTTCTAATTTGACCTCCAATAAGAACTAGAACCCGAGGTAGACTTTAAAACTCGCTTATTTTTCAATCTCCTTTCTGCCTTTATCGCCATGTGCACCATGTCTTCTAGCTCAACATAATGGTGAAGATCTACAACATCAGCTATCTCCTGGTTCAACCCTTTTAGAAATTGAGCCATTGTTGCTTTCCGATCTTCCTCCACATTAGCCCTTATCATAGCCACCTCCATGTCTTTATGATATTCCTCCACACTCTTTGACCCTTGTGTAAGGCTTTGTAGTCTTTGATAAAGCTCCCTCTAATAATGACTAGGAACAAACATTTTCCTCACTAAAGCTTTCATTTGTCTCCATGTTTCGATAGGTTGCTCTTGATTTCTCTTTTTATTGGTAACTTGCTAATCCCACCAAATTATTGCTAATCTATAAACTTAGTTACTACCAATTTTACCTTTTTCGTTTTTAAGTAATTATGACAATAAAAAATCAACTCAATTTTTTTCTCCCACTCCAAATAAACTTCTAGGTCAATTTTACCTTGGAAAGGCAGAATTTTCATCTTAACTTTCCCAAAATTCCTATCTATCCCATCCCTACTTCTAGGGCGATTTTGTTGGAAACCCCTCCCATGCCTAACTCCTCCATGCCTATTTCTACCCAGTTCAACTTCAGATTTATAATCATCTTCATCCCCATTAACAGCTTCATCTTCATCAACATCTCCATCCATGTGTATAGGATGACGCCTTGCACGCCTTCTTGGATTATGATCTCTTTGAGGTCGTCCTTGTAAAGTTTGAAGATCTGCAGCTTGCCTATCTATTCTATCTCTAAAATCTCCCAACACCACATTTAAGCATTTGAATTGTTGTTGCATGGCAGATATCATAGACGCAAAGTTTTGTGGTTCTTCCTTGTTAGATGATGATTCATTTGTTTTTGACATTTTAATCAAATGACCTACAAGAAAATGTTAGTAAAAAGAAACCTCTCACATAAATATCCACTGTTTCCTTCTTTTGGAAAATTGCTCACACTCTTTCCTTTCGTAGCTTTCTCCTGTAGCTCTTTAAGGAACTAATCAAACCCAACCAAGAATTAACTCAATCTTGTAAGTTTACGTTAATAGTCTGGATATGAAATAGAAAGGAATGAAATGATTTCTAGGAAAATGGTTCAAGAGAAAGAACAACAATTAGATACAAGATCAAATAACTGAGAACCAGTCAAGATCATAGCTTTTGATATGAACACAAACACTTTCACAGTAATAACTTATCTTGCATAGAAGCAATTAGCAAATACTCTAATTTTTTCCTTTTTTTTGCAGAATTCACAACTTTTTTTTTTGTTTTGTAGAATCACAACTTTTTTTTTCTAGAATCACAACCTTTTTTTTTCAGAATCACAACCTTTTTTCTTTTTTTTTTCCAGAAACACCTTTTTTTAATATTCAAGAGTAATAAAAATAAAAGAGAATTGAACAAAAAGGACACAAGGAACAAAAAGATGAAAGAGGATGACGAATGAAAGAAAATTGATGAACAAAAATGAAGCAACAGAAATATAAAATAAAATTTATGAAACAACAAGATATAACCTGATCTTAGAGCCGAAGCTCAGATACCAACTGATGCAGACCCGCTAGGAATTAGATCCTAAGAACCCCCATTCAAGGTTGTATGTTCACCCTAAGAAAGCTAAAATTAGATTTAATGATCCACTTGAACCCTTAAATAACAAAGAAACAATAACCCAAAGTGTTAAACGCCACAAGGTTGATTAATCCTTGATAAGTCTAGAAAAGTTCAATAAAGAACATAAGAGAAAGCTTCTCTTACAAATCTGAAATGTTCAGATTAAAGACTCACTTTATTGATTTGATGTCTTGCTCGAAGATGAGCAAGACAATTTATACAAATCTTGCATGTAACTCTAAGGAATACAAAAAGTCCCAAAAATAAATAGCTATTAACTCACCCATGAGAATTGAAAACTCTACACTAATTGACACTTAATACATATCACAACTCCACTAATAACTTATATAGACAATGCATTAACTCCAAACACAAACACACTATTGCATAGTTATTATACCTTGAAAACTGAAATGTTTGACATAAAAGACCAATAACACATAGGAAATTAACTAATTTTGTGCAACCTCTAATAATAACCAATAAACCATCTTTATTATCTCAAATTAATGAGATTATGACTTGAATTATTTTGTCTACACATGCATTTCCACTAGAGGTCTTTTTATTTCTTATAATTTTGACTATCTTGCACTATGGTAACACTCATAGCTTTTTTTGATTTATCGAAGCCCATATTAAAGTTGAAAAAACTATTAACACCTTGTTTGGTCCAAATGTCTTGAACCAGCCCAAGTAGTGTGTCATTAAGTTTTTTGGCATGGGCCCTTGTAATCGGTCTTGTTGGAATATGCAACGCATCATCATCACCATTAATTAATTTATTCATGTCATCTTTGTCAACTTCATAAGCTGCATTAACTTTCAATTGAGCTCGTCACATTCTTAGTTAGCTAGCCACCAGTAAGAACGAACATAGTCCTTGTTCCACTACTTATGATCTTGTAAATGAACAAACAACATATTTTTTCTTTTCTTTTACTATAGAGAAGGTGTCAACGGCTCAATTGCAAACTAATTGTCTTTACTTTAAAGAGTTTTTCCAGCTTATTTCTTAATGTCATTCCGATGGCATTTTGCAAGCAATTTTTCAGCTTGGTCAGATAGCGAATGTGTTTTGCATACCTAATTGCTCGAAGAAAGCATTACCTTAATAATAAACGTGACTTTCTATTGCATCTTAACAAGCTCGTGCTCATGGCATTCAACATACCTTCTATTGCTCTCTCTGCACTTTACCAATTTATAAATGGTTTAAGAAAGTTGTTTTTGTTTTTCTCTTCTAGAGAAAGAGCCAATGCTTACCAAAAAAACATACTTTCTAAATTTGTGATAGTCTTTTTTGCTTCCTTACTCAATTAGAAGGAGTTGCTGGTTTTAACCACCTAATTTCTCAAGAGATTTAATATCACCATGAATTCACATTTTATTACATTCTTATCCATCTATATACATGTGAAACTCAAAATAGCAATTTATATCTTCATTACACTCTTACAAATGACTAAATAGTTTAAAGAAGTCACATTCAAATGCTCTTCCATAGAAAAAACGAGAAAATAGCCTATTTAGAATTGATTTCTTTCTTTGACATGAGTTTTCATTGCTTAATGTTTAATTTTGGAGGAATTAAAATATTTAAAATGAATTTTTAATTCCTTTTACTACCCATTGGAGTTGGGGACTTGTTTTCCAATAAAAACATTACTTTGGACTTTCAATTGACCTTTTTACTTTCTTAGCTAGCTAGCCACTAGTAAGAACGAACGTAGTCCTCGTTCCACTCATTATGATCTTATAAATAAACAAAACAACTTATTTTTCTTACTTTTAACCGTATAGAAGGTGCCAACGGCTCGATTGTAACTAATTTTCTTCACTTAAAAGAGTTTTTCCAGCTTATTTCTTCATGTCATTCCAATGTCATTTTGTAAGCAATTTTTTAGCTCGTTCGGATAGCAAAGGTGCTTTGCGTCCCTAATTGTTCGAAGAAATCATCACTTTAATGATAAACTTGACTTTCTATAGTATCTTAACAAGCTTGTGCTCATGGCATTCAAAGTCCCTTCTATTAGTCTATCTACACTCTAGCAAATGATGAAATGGTTTAACAAAGTATTTTTTTTCTTTTATTTTATAGACAAAGAGTCAATTGCTCACTGAAAACATATCTTCTTAGCTTATAATAGCTCTTTATTGCTTAGTTCCTCAATTAGAAGAGAGTAGTTGATTTTTAAATGCCTAGTTTTTTAGGAAAAATGCTAATGTTATTTGGAATTTCCATTTTATTGTACTCCTAACCATCTGTGAACACATGAGACTTGAAATAACAATTTATAGCTTCATTACACTCTTACAAAAGACCAAATAGCTTAAAGAAGTAATATTCGAAGTGTTTTTTCCATATAAAAACAATCGATAGCCCATTTAGAACAAATTTATTTCTTTGATATGAGTTTCTATTGGGCATTGCTTCAGTTTGGATGAGTCATAATTATTTAAGGGTACATTCTAACTCATGCAAGTACCAAGGGTTGTAATACCCCAGAATTTTGTCAAATAACTAAATAAATTAATTTTAAAATTCTTTTGAGTGCAAACTGTGGGATAACACATGAAAAATAAAATAAATTAGAGTTATAGTGAAAATTAAACAAATAAAACCTTAATTTGATAATTAAATGAAAAATTAAGGTTTAGTGAGATAAATAAATAAAAATAAAGTATAAATACA
>JAJIYU010008255.1:0-18241 GCA_030144865.1 Tinospora cordifolia | reverse complement strand
TTATTTATTACTTTCTCTTGTTCTGTCTCATATATATATATATATATATATATATATATATATATATATATATATTTCTACTATTGTTCAATTTATTATCAATTAATATTCTTCACCTATTTCAAATTTGTTCTAGTTAATAATTCTTTATGTTTATTTCTAAATCTTCATCTTCCTATTTGAATTTTTACTAATATTTTTCTCATTTCTTGTAATTTTTTTAGTTTAGTCTTATAGTTTGTGATTTATTCTCTTTATATTGTTTCTTCTTCATTTATAATATGTTAATAATTTGTAGAAATTTTAAAATTCAACTGGATAACCCAACTCAAATTGAATCAAACTTAAACTGTTTGAGTTGAGTTGGGTGTAGCGGGTGTAGCATTATATTAGGTTGGGAAGGACATGCATTGGATTTCCCTCCCGCTTAATGATATAACGGCAGCTGTATATTGAAATAAATGAAAGGATAATGGCGCTTCGTCTCGCTCTTCCGTTGTCTCGAGATCTCCTAATTTTGGCGGGCCTCTCACTTCCTTCTTCTTCTTCGACTGTCGTTTCTGTGACGTCGTTCTCGGCAAAATCGCAGAGGCGTAGTAAAGTATACAGAGTTCCTCGGCGGTTACTTCTTGGCCTTGGAGGTTCGTTTTTGTCCGAATTCTCGAGAATGGCGAGTACAAGTGAAGGGAAGTCGTTTATGGCTTCCGCGAGAGGGCAACCTACATCGCCTGTTGAAAAGGTCAGGTCTTGAGAATTCTTAATCTATCCTTTTTTTTTTTTCTTCTTTTATAATCTTTCATGCTTTCACGGTATTATGATGCGCAATTTATGTCTAACGTGCAGTTGTTTTGCTTCTGTTTTGAAGATACTGAACAATGTGAACTGGCCTGAACAATTCCCGTTCAAGGAGGAGGATTTTCAGAGATTCGATGAGTATTTCCTCCACCCTTTTCTTCCATTCCTCCAAGAATCTCCTGTGTGTTCCTTCTTGTAAAAATGGAATTAACAGTAGAAGTAATTTATTGGTGAGTTCAGAGGAAAACTATGTTAGGAGATCTAATAGGGATTTCTGAAGCGAGAAGTTGAAACGTAAATCCGTTAAATGAAATCTCTCCGAATGCGATAGCCCTTAATATGATTGTTGACCTCCAAATCCTATTCCATTCAAATCTGTGTAACAAATTCTCTTCGACGCTAATGCCTAAGAGTGAATTGGTCGAGTCTCAAATGCCAAAAAGCCAAAGGAAAGAAAGAATCAAAATAAGGTACTTTCGACTTAATTGTTAAAAATAAAAATAAAAATATTTTTTAAAATATTGTCATGTATACCCAAGTTTTAACAATAACTGTTTACATTGATAATTGTTGGCAATTTTTTTTTCTAATCCACGTAGAAAGCATCTTTCCAAATGTAAATTTGTGTAGCCTTTCGTCTGACACTTGAAGTGTGTCTAAATATACTCTATAAAACCCAAAAATTATCAAAACCTCATGCCAATGCTCAAATAAATACTTCCTGTCTGAAACTTTTAGTTTATTCGAACTATAAGACCTATGAAATGATTTCAATTTTCTTCAGTCAATTTGATAGTTTTGTTTTGTCTGACACTTGAGACACGTCTAAATATCCTTCTTTGGACGCACTTTAAGTATTGAAAAAAAATTTACTAGATTGACCCAGTAGGATTGAAATAATTTTACAAGTCTTTAAGTTTAAAATTAACAAAAGTTTTGGATGAGTGGTTAAATATTTACTTGAGCATTGTTGCGGAGTTTTGATGATTTCTGGAGTTTTAGGAAGGATATTTAAGTGCACTTTAAGCTTCAGATAAAAAATTGATCGGATTGGTCCTGATAGAATTGAAATCGTTTTATAAGTCTTTATAATTCAAAATGAACTAAAAGTTTTGGATGAATGGTAAAAAATGAGGTTTTGATTTTTCTAAGAAATCTATAGTGGATATTTAGATGCACTTTAATGTTGGATGAAATGTTAGGCATATTTACACTAAAAATGTCTTTTCAAAAAGCACTTTGTGTAAAAAGATTTACACTAAAAAGGTCTTTTGAAAAGACGCTTTTAGTGTAAATAAACATTTATACTAAAAGCGGATTTTGAAAAAATGCTTTCAATATAAGAGAATTTACACTAAAAAAGATTTTTTTTTACATGAACTTGAAAAATAAAAAAAAGAAAATTGTCAACAACTTTTTATGTAGATAGTTACTGTTAAAAGTTGAGTATGTGTGATATTATTTTAAAAAATTAGTTATTTAGAAAATAATTGTATTATTATTTTGTAACAATCAAGTCAAAAGTCCCAATATAAGGGCTTGAGTGTTTTACATAAATGGTTCCCTAACTCCAATTTTCTTAACTTTGATCATGGTACAAAAAGGTTATAAATTCTTACAATGATTTGTTAAGTACTTGGATTCTTCAGAAAGGGGTATTTTTGAAGTGCCACAAATTTTTATTATTATGGAATTATCGGGTGCGCCATAGGTTGTTGGAAAGATCACTATTGAACTTCAAATTTGAATTTTGAAGAGTTGGAATTGAAGACTCCTAAAGAAAGTTATGACTATTCTTTCCTGAACATTGATTATCTAATTGCATCTATTTTTATTTTTATTTTGTTGAATGTGCTTAGTTAATTTTTGTTTGTTTTCCATTTATGGTTTAAGTGTGTTTGCAAAGTTTCATGCTTGTAAAGTTGTTCCAAGCTAAGATATTAACTCCCTATTGTATTTTCTATGTTTGGAGACTTGTAATAAGGATATTTTTATATTTATGATTGTATGAGAGGTCAAACGAGTTTTTGATCATTTTGTGAATGAAAGTAGCTTTTTGAGTGTTCCTAACCCTGTATCCCTTTGATGAGGTCCTTAAAGTGGTGAATGTTTTTGCCAATTTTGTATCTATGGCTTGTTTGAAAGAGTGGCATATATCTTTTTGGACTGGTGGTGAGCTTTCCTGTCTCTTATTTCTTCTTGGGTGGTGTTTTTGTATATCATTGACAGAGTTTTGTTTTCGTGTTGATTGTGTTTTGGCACTAGATTTCTTCTTGTGTTTTGGTACCAATTTTGGTATCAGAGCCTTGATTTTTGTTTTTTGAAAATGACAAAATTATATTTATTGAAATAAATTGGGATGAGATATCCCTTACAAAAGAAGTCCGAACTCTACAGGTACAATTCTAAACATACAAACTAAACATTGTTGACATAAATACACTTTACACCATTACTTACATCATAGGACTAAATTACATACAAAATATTATGCTAGTTCCTAGGCCATTCTCCAAAGGCCTAGATCCTTTCCTAATTTGGTGACTGTTACCAATGTTGCGAAAAGCCCATCAACCATTGCCATATCTGGTCATTGACTTTTCTTTTCCTTTGAAGATTCTCCTATTGTGTTCTTCCCAAACTGAGCGCAAAATTGCAAATAGGGCACACTTCCAATATATGCTAATAGAACTTCCTCTAGCATCATTTGGAACATAGAAGAGATTTCCTTTAGGTGGGGCTTTGAATTTTGTGTGTTTGCTTTGCCATATCTCCCATATTTTCCTAATAATTGCACATCTCCCAAGCACATGTTTGTTGTCTTCATTGGCCATGCCACGCAAATAACATCATGTATGGGATAAATACGAATTTTTTTGTTTTTTTCTTTTGGATTATGTCAACCTAATTTAGTTTGTTAACACTTATCAACCGTCCCATAATCTTTGCCTTCGTGGAATTTTTCACTGATGAAATGAATTGTGGTTTTTCCCCCTATTGTTGTCCTCTTTCTGGCCCCATATATTCCATAAATGTTCTGACTAAAAATACCAACGTTGTCCCCTATCCATTCCCTCCTTGTCCCTTCTATTGTCCAATCTCACACCTTCTACTAGGTGTAGCAATTGAGTGATTTTTTGCTCATCCCCTTGTCCTACATTACATCTCAACTGCAGGTTCCATCCCTCTCATATGTTCTCTTCTACTTCCTCTTCTTTGTAGAATAACACAACTGATGCTTCATGCAAAGATGATTCGTTGTAATATTTCAAAATTGCTCCTTTAAGGACTGGCTTCCACTCCATGGATCCTTCTTAAATCTGATTGTATTACCATCTCCTAATTTCTATCTCACTAATTGAAGGAATTGAGGATAAATTGAATGAATGAACATCCATGGTCTCTTGAATGTGGCCTTAGAGTGTATCCTTGCTTTCATCCCATTCTTGCTTGTTCTGTGGATGCTTTTGATAACTCTTATTGAAAGGGCTTCTCTATTTTCATAAAAATTTAGCCATTTCCCCATGAGGGCTCTAACCCTATTGATTAATCCTAACCCTATTGATTAATCCTTCGATCCCCTTCCACCCTTCTCCATTGTTTTGCAAACCTGCTCCCATTTCACTAGATTGTTTGCCTTCCCTCCCTGCTTCCTCTTCTACGAGAAATTTCTCATGACCTTTTCAATACGGTTGGTCATTCTCTTGGGCATCTTAAAGATAGACATATAATATGTGAGAATTGCATCCAAAATTGATTTAAAAAGTTGGAGTCTTCCACATCTAGATAAATTGTCGCCTTCCTTCCCTCAGCTAGTCTTTTAATAGTCTGAATAACCGGCTCCTAGAAAGCCAGACTCCTTGGCTGCTGACCTAATGGCATTTCCATATAATTTAAAGGCCAGTATCCCTCCATCATTCCCCATCTTTCTACTATCCTTGTATTTTCCTTTATCATATTAATCCCTGTTAATAAACTTTTATTAATCCCTCTATCATTCCCAGATAACTCATATTAATTGAGAGTCCTAAGATCCTACAAAAGACCTTCAACACATTCATTGTTGTTCTACTATTCTCTTATCATTGGTTAGGAATAGTAGATAGTCATATATATATTGTTTATAGCTTATTAGTAGATTGTCTTTACTTGTAACCACCCTGTTTAACATACTTCTTATAGAAGCCTTCCTCATCAACCCATTTAGTGTATCAGCCACCAGCATGTATAAGAAGGGTGAGAGGAGGTCACCTTGTCTCAGTCCCCTGCTTCCTATAATTTTATCTTTGGGTCCACCATTAATCATGATAGAGAAACTTTTAGTTTTGAGACATTCTCCTACCCGTTTTCTAGAATTTTCTCAAATCCTTTCCTCTTTAAAATAACATCTAGGAACCCCCGATTTACCATGTCATCAGCTTTTGCAAAATCCACCTTCATCACCATACCTTTGTTCATTGAGGCTCTACATTGCTCCACTACTTCATTAGCGACTAGAATTGTATGTGTGATTTGTCTGTCTTTCACAAAAGCCATTTGGGTCTCATTCATCGTGGTATGGATGATTTCCCTTAGTCTATTAGCTAAGGTTTTGATGATGACTTTTATACACCCTTGTTAGGAGGCTCATAGGCCTGAAGTCTTCAACCTAGATCGAATACTTCCTCTTGGGAACCAAACAGATATGGGTCTCATTTATAGCTTTATTGACCGCGTGATCATTGTTGAATTGTTCCTTTAACTTCATTAGTTCTTCCTTAATGAGTCCCTAGTTTTCTTGGTAAAACTTCATTAGTTCTTCCTTTACTATTGAAAATTTCTTTCCTTATTTCCTCATCTTCAAAGGGCCTTTTAAGCCAATCTTTGTCTTGGCTCTTAATGGGGTACCAATTGATACCCTCCAAGTCTCTTCCTTTCCTATCCCCACTACCATAAATTATCTTGAAATAGTTCATTATTACTTCTTTTATCTCTTCCTCATTTTCATTAACCCTGTCTCTCAATTCTTGTTATTTGGCACATGGTGTTGCTAAGAGATAAGATTTTGTGGAAGTATCTTGTGTTGACATCTCCTTCTCTAGCCAATATGGTTCTAGCCATTTGTCTTACTGTTCTTTTAGTTTTCTTATCAATTTTAGTTATTTCTTCTTCAACTATTCTCCATCTGTCATCATCTTCTTGTTCCTTCTTACCTTCTCTCATTTTCCTTTGGATGGCTTCTGGCTCCTTTGCCAACATTCCCCGTTTTGCCTCCTCAGCCATTTTCTTTTCATCTTGTCATTTCTTAATGTTATCTTTTATTCCCTCCAACTTCTTCATGAACTTGAAACTTGCCCATCCCTCGACCTGAATCTCTGACCACCATTCTACTATTTTTTGTCCTTAAGTCCTTTGTTTTTTAAACCAGAATGGGGATGGTCCCCATTTGACATTCCCCGTCTCCAACATCATGGGTTATTTGGTTTAGACCTTTCATCATATCCTCCCATTCTAGGTCAAGCAAGAACCTATCCAACTTGGACATTAGTTTTGTCTGTCTCCCATTGGACCAGGTGAAGGGGAAATTTGAGTTCTCTACCTCCTTGAGGTTTAGGTTTTTGAATATCATCAAAAGGCGACATTCTCATGTCATATTTCACATTGGTAGATCTCTCTTGATGTTCTTACCGCCAGAACACTTACCATTCTATAAAACTTATTCTTCACAATTGCCTCACCATCTCTTGAGAAAGGATTGATTGTTTTGTCTCTTGTAGAGAGCCAGAATATCCGGTTTGGCAACTCCAATTGTTCTTCTTATGCGCTCCATCTTTTCTTGCAAACCAATTGTAACACCCCAATTCTCGGTCCTTTGTTTCTGTCACGTCTGTCACGCATGGAGGGACACACCATTAGATATCGGTACCCATGTCATCTACCGAGAATGAGGATGTTACTTTTCTTACATTCAATTCTCATGAAATATCATTTGGACACACCAGATTTCACACGTAAATGAATCATCAAACTCTTGGACTCACCAAGATTTATCTCAATTGGAGACAGTTCAAGAGATAATAAGAATCATAGACTCAATAATTAAGCCAAATAAAATTTTTCACAAAGTTTTTAAATAAGATTCGAAAATTTGGCCCATGCGGCCCAACACCATATCTTCACCAACATTATCATAAAAATTACAATGAAAGAGAAGGGGGCATCTACACAATCTAAACCAATGTACTTCAATAACAAAAAAAAAAAAAGAAGTTGATTAACAACCTCAACCTTGAGATAGCAGCTAAATCCTGTATTTAAATTGCACAGTCTACTCAGATCATCTCAAGGATTACATGAAATGGAAAGATGGGGTGAGCTTAAGAGCCTAGTGGATCATACACAGTATATCCATAACATTATTTAAATCAAATACAGAGCATGCAACCACTTATCAACATTAGACGTTTTAAACATTAAGTTATCAATAGTCGTTAATTAGACCGAAAGGCATAACCCTGGTGTTCTCTCATCGTTATCGTATCAAAGGAGACAAGAAAAATGCACTAATGGGATAAGAAAACACACCTATTAACCAACTCGGGAACGAGAGATGCACTCATTGCTCCATCACCTAGAACTATCGGGAACTAGGGACAAACTCATTGTTTCAATCACGAGAACACCCACAGTGATCCCCTTGGACTACTGTGATGGCACGTGGATCAATTCTTAATTTATCTTTGCTTGAATGTTACCAAACATCTCATGACAAGCGTAGCTATCATTTCATCATATAGGATGCATCATTGTGCAGTAACTCAATCATGCTGATTATCTCATGGAAATCTAAATATGGCAATAATCATCTCATGTTATAACAATAAATACATACATATCTCATGTTCTATGTTATTGTTATCTGTGATCCTTCTTCCGAGTCAGAATCTTGTTGATCTGCGCACTTTGAACCATGTTATAAGAGCCATACATACATAAATCTCATGTTCTGTGTTATTGTTATCTGTGATCCTTCTTTTGAGTTAGAATCTTGTTGATCTGCCCACGTTGAACCTTGGTATCAGAGCCATATGTTTAGTGCCATAGGTCACGATGACCATTGACTTGTACTTTGTGTTTCTGGACATTTGTTTACTGCACACAAACTTTTTGTGATTTACAGACAGTGAACTTTTTCATATTTCGAATCTCTGTTGTCAACAACCCATTACTATCTCCTCGGCATCCTCCACTTCCTTTTATACCTCACCACCTGGTTCTTCACCTTGCAATCCCTTATTCCCTAGATCTCCGGACTAGTAAGCAAATTGACACTATTTTGTATAGTAAGCTTTGTCTGAAAACCAGAGCATTAGTTTTCTCTCAAAAAGATAACCTTATTCCTGTTTCTAAGGTTGCGACAAGCCGTGTTAGCTGCAGGAAGACGTTTTAGGCAAATCACAACAACACCAGAACTACAGAAGTCTTGTTTCCCTTTCAGGAGAAATATGGAAGCTTCTTCCTCTCTTGACACCCAATGTACTTCAGAGGTTGAGTATCTTCCTGATGCCCAATTGAGTTAATACCCATCCTTCCTCAAAATGTTTATTCACTCCCCTCTCAGTCCTTCCAACGAAAGCTTAAGAGTCTGTTTAAAAAATCTACCCCCCAGAGTCCTATTGAAGATTATGTCCAGATCTCCAATTTTAATGAACACTAAGTTCCAGCTGATCAAGCTGAACATTTTTTCCTTATCACTCTTCCATCTGTTTTCTCTTCTCAGGGGCGTAAAGAGGGCTACAACTATTTACATTATGGAGCAGTTAAAATGTCTATTACCTTTCATGGTCTCAAGTCCACTGAAGCTATCTCTCGCTTAGCTTTGTTGAATTCTTGCATGTTGCGTTATGCTGATGCTGTCATAGGCACCATACAAACAACTTTGAACTCAGGCACAGTCTTTGTCACTTTCTACCCGAACTTTAATCTTTCTCTCCGAGATCCTCATGCACTCACAACACTCAGTCTACAAGTATAGGTTACAAGAACCCCTCAAATCCAATCAGCTTTGGCTGCAACCATTCACTACCAAATTGCTTACAGGGTACAAAATCATGTCATTGATGTACCTTACAAAGGATTCACAATTGACGGGTTGATGCTAGATATTAGCTCCCAAGGCGCAATTTCTAATACTTTCCATCCCCAATCCATCCCAGCAGAACGACTTCAACGCTTGTTTATCGAAAAATGGATGACAAGCTATGAAGCAAAATTCCAAGTCAATGAGGTCCAGCAATCTTCTCATGCTGTTCATACAAGACAAGCTGATGGCCTTGTCGAAACTACGTTTCCAGAACCTTCCATCGTCTTACCAAGACCTTCATCTGCTGGAGTTCATTTTGTTGATCATGCAGCTCCTGCTATCAACCAACACCCCTCTCACATCTGGTGGGATGTGTGTGATTGCCCTGATTGTGAAGATTATGAGTTTGATGTTCAGTATGACATTCAATCTTCTCCCAAGGCCATAAAGTCTTCCCAGCAGACTTTGCAAGAACAATATGAGATGGAAAATCCCTCAGTTGGTTATATTGATTCTGGCCGTTATCAATATTATGTGCTGCTCAACCCTGATTTAGCACCATAAGAAGACTGCTTTGTTATCTCCAACATGGCTAGCACTTCAAAGCCACCTTCAACTGATAGATCTGAGGACCCTTTTACTGGATGTCAACTCCAGTATCAGGTTAGAAATTTCAAAGTCGTCACTCCTGAAGGCTCCTCCTACAAATATCCCTTAGATGTTGAAGCTGTTTTGAATTGATAATCTAACAATGCCTTGTACCAAAATGATCTTCTGCAAACCATTGCCTAGACACAACAACAACTTCTCCAACGACAAGGCTCTCATGAGCAACTCATTATGGACATTCAAAATCGCTTAGAACAAGTCCACAACGAATTACTTGCTCTTGCTGAATCCCCTGCCTTTGTTGATCATTCAGCCCTATTTGGCCTTCTTGAAAAGGAAAGACTTTCCCTGCAAAACCAACTCCGCGACCTTACCTCTTCTTATGTTAATTCGGCTTATACACCTAATATTGTCTGCTCAACCTTTACTCCGTCCCGGTTTTTTCCACCCCTCTTTCCTCCGTCCTACAAAACTCACAACCAAGTACCTTCTACCCAACCACTAGCTACACGTCCTTCTCTACACCCTCGCCCTTTCTCACGACCTACCCATACCTATTCGTCTTACCTTTCGAACCAGGAAGGCTTTTCTCCTCGAAAAGAGGAGAAGGGAAAAGAAAAATTGGTCATGGCTATTCCCCCATTTGAGCCCGATATCACTGCTTCCTCCAGACCACACCACATGCTAGATATTTCTGAGATCCCTCTTGTTCCTTTTCTTGAATATCTTTCCCGAAGATATGATCGGCCTTTTGTTTCCCTGACAGAACCTCCGCACTCTGCTTCTATTGTCGCTACACCTTCCAGCACGTCTTCCTCCTCTGCTGATTCTTCTTCATCCGACCCTGATGACATTCTTATGGCCACTGACCCAGGCCAAAGCTCTACCCCTGTTAATCCTCCGGTTGCCCATCCAAAAACCGAAGATGATGATCTGGAATCCTCGCCTCCTCCTTATGTCCCAAACCTTCCAAGTCCAATGGATCTTCCGACACTTTTAATTTAGACTATTTGACATTTGATCAATGGCCATTATTCTTTCATGATATGTTTTTCTTGGTGCTCAGCCGAAAAACTCAAGTAGGGTGCTACCGATCGTTTTGTTATTGAAAAACTAGTTACCCGGTTCTCTGGCAGCCTCCAAGATTGGTGGGATGTTGAGTATCGTCAGATTGGTTACCTTAACAATACCTTCACCCATCTGATCTCAACTCTTTTTGAAACCTTTATTGGCCCATATGATCACTGTATTGTTCAGGCCTGAGAGAAATTTCTTGCTACCAAATGTTGTTCCTTCAAGCCCAAAAATCTACAGGCTCATTATAAGAAAATGTCTCGATGGTTTTATCTCATCAAAGGTATTGATGATAATAACCTCAAGACACTCTTTTTGTTTTCTTTTCCCAGAGCACTTGCTCATGAAGGCAAAGCCTACATGGCTACCATCAATAAGACATATGAAGGAAGTAACCTTGGTATGTTATACTCTTATATTCACAAAGGCCATGAACGTTTATGTGAAAATTTGGCATTCATTCAAGATGCAAGAAAATTGTAGAAAACATTCTCTCATGCCTATTATGATCCAAGCCTCATGAAATGCCATCCTCATGAGCCACGTTCTTGCCGCAAACTTGATACACTGCCTAGACGACACAAGCCCTCTTCGCACAAAAGGACAAAGACAAGACAACCACCTTAACGAATTCGATGGATATTTCTCCGTCGCAAGAAGTTCAGAGGCATTGTTGTTATGTCTGGGCAACGGTTTGCAGAAGATCATTTTGGTATAGGGCATTGTTAGATTGCTAATTCAAAACAGCTTCAGCATCTGAGGGATATTTGTAGGAGGGGCCTTCAGGAGTGACGACTTTGAAATTTCTAACCTGATACTGGAGTTGACATCCAGTAAAAGTGCCCTCAGATCTATTAGTTGGAGGTGGCTTTGAAGTGCTGGCCATGTTGGAGATAACAAAGCAGTCTTCTTGTGGTGCTGAATCAGGGCTGAGCAGCACATAATATTGGTAACGACCAGAATCAATATAACCAACCGAGGGATTTCCCATCTCATATCGTTCTTGCAAAGTCTGCTGGGAAGACTTTGTGGCCTTAGGAGAAGATTGAATGTCATACTGAACATCAAAGTCATAATCTTCACAATTAGGGCAATCACACACATCCACCAGATGTGAGAGGGGTGTTGGTTGATAGCAGGAGCCGCATGATCAACAAAATGAACTCCAGCAGATGAAGGTCTTGGTAAGACGATGGAAGGTTCTGGAACCGTAGTTTCGACAAGGCCATCCGCTCGTCTTGTATGAACAACATGAGAAGATTGCTGGACCTCATTGACTTGGAATTTTGCTTCATAGCTTGTTATCCATTTTTTGGGGAACAAGCGTTGAAGTCGTTCTGCTGGGATGGATTAGGGAAGGAAAGTATGAGAAACTGCGCCTTGGGAGCTGATATCTAGCATCAACCCGTCAATTGTGAATCCTTTGTAAGGTACATCAATGACATGATTTTGTACCCTGTAAGCAATTTGGTAGTGAATGGTTACAGCCAAAGCTGATTGGATTTGAGGGGTTCTTGTAACCTGTAATTGTAGACTGAGTGCTGTGAGTGCACGAGGATCTCGGAGAGAATGATTAAATTTCGGGTAGAAAGTGACAAAGACTGTGCCTGAGTTCAAAGTTGTTTGTATGGTGCCTATGACAGCATCAGCATAACGCAACATGCAAGAATTCAACAGAGCTAAGCGAGAGATAGCTTCAGTGGACTTGAGACCATGAAAGGTAATAGACATTTTAACTGCTCCATAATGTAAATAGTTGTAGCCCTCTTTACGCCCCTGAGAAGAGAAAAGAGATGGAAGAGTGATAAGGAAAAAAATGTTCAGCTTGATCAGCTGGAGCTTGGTGTTCATTAAAATTGGAGATCTGGACATAATCTTTAATAGGACTCTGGGGGGTAGATTTTTTAAACAGACTCTTGAGCTTTCGCTGGAAGGACTGAGAGGGGAGTGCATAAACATTTTGAGGAAGGACGGGTATTAACTTAGTTAATGGAACAACTCCTTGGGCATCAGGAAGATACTTAACCTTATACAAACCATCAATTTTGGTTGAAGTACATTGGGTGTCAAGAGAAGAAGAAGCTTCCATATTTCTCTTGAAAAGGAAACAAGACTCTTGTAGTTTTGGTGTTGCTGTGATCTGCCTAAAACGCCTTCCTGCGGCTAACACGACTTGTTGAAACCTTAGAAACTGGAATAAGGTTATCTTTCTGAGAGAAAACTAATGCTCTGGTTTTCAGACAAAGCTTACTATACAAAATAGTGTCACTTTGCTTACTGGTCCGGAGAACTAGGGAATAAGGGATTGCAAGGTGAAGAACTAGGTGATAAGGTATAAAAGGAAGTGGAGGATGCCGGGGAGATAGTAATGAGTTGTTGACAACGGAGATTCCAAATATGAAAAAGTTCAACGTTTGTAATATCACAGAAAGTTTGTATGCAGTAAACAAATGTCCAGAAACACAAAGTACAAGGGCAATGGTTGTCGTGACCTATGACACTAAACATATGGCTCTAATACCAAGGTTCAAAGTGCACAGATCAACAAGAATTTGACTCGGAAGAAGGATCACAGATAACAATAACACAGAACACTCGGCAACATACGATTATAATAAGAAATACAAATACAAGAATGAGAATTAACCACCAAAAGAAACTATGGAGGTGAGAAAACATTACAAAGTTAACTTAGAAAACATTACAAACATTAAAGAGTATGCATCATTCAAATAACTTCCTAGTATGCTTCTAAGCATTCAAGCAATATAAACACACATCATGTTCAACATTTAAAATCCTAATAATATTAGGGAGCAAAGTAATCATTTCCACTCGTTGTTATGCTCTGCTTGTTCCAATCCTTGTTTCGATGTTTCGAATCTTCAACTTATAATGGTTTGATATCACAATTCAGTATTCTTAAACCATAATTCAATGTCCACTCAATCTTAGTAGTGATTGGTGTGCGTTGAGGTAATATCAAATGTGTACTATCATGTTGTACTTCTGTGCACCGCAGTAGAGAAGGGTACTACCACAGTCACTTGGATCTGTACGTGAAAACTTGAAAAGACAAGGTATGGGACACATTACGCATTATTGCAATGGTCAGAATCGACAATACACGTTATTGCGGTAACCAGAGAGGATTTCATGTGAATAGTGTATTACCACAGTCCGTTATCGCAGTAGCGAGGCAATTTTCCAGAAATTGCAAATTCGTGCAAGTTTCCTTCCTGTCCTCTCATTCACAATGATTCAATATACTAATATTAGACTTAACACAAGCATTATACTGAATAAAGCGTATTCTACCTTGATTCGAAATGCTCCTTCCTTAGTTCCCCTCAAAAGAGTGTTTCAAACACTTCCAACTAGTTGCTAAATCAATGGAGCATGCATCTCCTTAAAAAACGCAAGTCAATGATGAAAATACATGTATACTGTATGAAACAAATGCCATACCTTGCATGAAACTCGTTCATTCAATCCCTGCAGTCGAACTCTTCACCAATATGTAGTTCTACTTCGTTCTTTGCTTGAGAATCTGGTTGGGAAGGGTTGAAATAGATTTTAAGAACATTCTAAAACACTTTTGGGAAGAAGGAAGGTCGGTCTGTGGCGGCTTGGTAGGGTTTTTGGGTGACTGTGCGTTCGAATGACTGATAATTAAGGTTTCTACACGCGAATCACATACATATATAATTTTTACTATTACCACGATAATGACTCTAATTACTGCGGTAATCGCTTGATTTACATATCAAAATTAGGGTTTTCGACGCACACACATCAATTTTCAGTTTTCTAAAGCATTATAGCGGTAACGATTTTCATTACCGTAGTAACTAGAACGATGCCATTTTTCGTGCATTTCTGGTTCTTTCGAGCATTATTGCAGTAATTTAAGTCATTGTCGTAGTAATCAGGGCCTTGTGTTGTTTTTCATGTCTTCTTAATATTTTTCAAATTTTCTATTAATTTTTGTATTTATCCTAAGTTTATTTCTATTTGTATTTCATGATTATGAAACATTTATAATTTTTTAAATTATTTATATTTAAAATTCTCAAAATTCTATAATTTGTTCATTGACTTTTGGGGTATTACACCAACCCCTCTGATATTCCATGTAATTATCCACGTCATTGCACTCAGACACTTTACACCTCCACTTTCAATCCTTGAGAATTTTCTCTCACAGTTTCACATGTGTTTCGTGAAGGAACATCTTCAGTTTTTCCTCTTCTTCCTCTCTTGTCTTCCCCCTATTATTGTCTAGATCACCTTTGCTCCCTTCTTGCATCCTTTCCTTAGCCTCCTCCCACTTCTCTTATCCCGGTGGTGAATGAAAGTTAGAGGATGGGGGGATCAAAATTAAAGAACGTACCTTTTTTGGCCTTTGGTTGATCCTCCTCATCTCCCCTAGCATTTTCTTCCTCACTTTGCCTTTGATTTGCCCATGCTTTTCTTTGTTCGCTCTCCTTTTCCTTCTATCTCAATGTTGAATTGTTTCTCAAGGACAATTTCTTCCATGTCGTGGCTATTGTATAGGAAATTAGTATCACCTTCGTTGGGCCCTTTCCTCTTTGTTGAGTTCGAGGCTTAGCTGATTGCACTGCACTCTATTTGTAACACCCCCCTCCTAGGTTCTCGTAAATCTCAGTCGATTACTTCGTGAAACTATTTTAAAACTTGATTTATTTATGACTTAACCATATAGGGGAAAACATGTGATCAAAGTATATTTTAAAACATCTCTTGAAAACCCAAAAATTTAGAAGGGAAGGTCATTGCATTATCATCTGTTTTTTCTTTTATGTTGATCTCGTCTCATTCTTTGCCTAGTTTGTCATTTCAATTTATTTTCGAAAATCACTTGGGTCACATTGAGTTTATGAAATTATAAAGCATGTTTGAAGAACACTTACAAAATCAAATATTGTTAATTACCCAAAGTTATAGTTGATGTCAATAGCTAGGGGATTCCCTTACAGGTAGGTCCCATCAAGTTTCTTGCCCTTTGTATCAAGGCATACAAAAAGATCTCCACATCGAGATCAAGAATTTAATGCAATTCATAAGAATCAAAAAGAGACTTGACTATGAACATCGCCCTTCATTGAGTACCTATATTTGGAAAGCGAGGAGGGTGTGAGCTCTACGATTCCAGTAGATCATTCTAATTTACAGTCAATCGACTAGAATTGCAAGTTCATCATACATGCAAACACTTATACAGTAGTGATTAAATCATTTGGTTGTTTCAAATTGGTTGAGGTAGGGTGGCCGTCCTAAGGTGATCCCAGTACCTCTAGCCACGTGATTCCCCAAGGAATGTCACTAGCGTTCAAACTGTGCATTCTTATGTCCATCAATCTAGGGACTAGGAAGATACGTGAGGCACAATTGAAATCTTTTACGTGTGACTACATGCCCTTCTCTAATCTGAGACGTTAGCATGAAAATCATTGTTGATTGCTCGTAGACCAATACAACATCTTTCATTATCCAAGCTCAACAAACATACTTCATTAATTGAGAGTCATTTGTGTAGTCTCAACATCCACCTAGGTCATTTCATATATCATATGCATTCAAACACTATTAGAAAGCATATGAGTTAGAAGACATTCCCACCTTACACACTTTTGTTTGCAAGATCCGACTTTGTTGCATGGCACAGGTCCTTTAGTCTTCGTGCCACAATTCACTTATATGGATGATCTTATTTAGTGTATGGCTCGAAATCCCAATTTTGCCCTATTTTTTGGTCAAAGTCAACCCATTGGGTCGATAGTCAAAGGCCTTGAAGGTTTGTCAAAGTTTTACTGGAAAGATTGTTGAAAATGTGGTATTTCACTTTGACTATCTGGTTAATGCCAGGCACTACCGCGATAGTCTGCATCCTTGACAACATGCAATTTTTTTTGTTCTGGTGTACATGATCACGACGATCTACATTGTTGGGATTGCGTGTTCCAACTTGGGTTGGTCATTTCTTAGGCTTTGAGTTTTTGATTTGTATGATTCTTGGGATGAGGAATCTAGTGGTGATGGCTATTTGACTTGATTTGGTCCATATTGTTTCAGATTCGGCCTCAAAGTTTAGTGTCATATTGACATCATACCTGGAAGGTTGTTTTAGGACACCAACTTCAATGGCTTTGATCTTGGGCCATGAGTGTCAGATTTGTGAGCTTTTTGTTGTGTTGTGATCCGTGCTCAACCCTCTTTCAAGTGATGTACATGGTGTAGGTCAGGTCTCCTCCTATTGATTTAGGTTTTGGTCTAAAGTTGGGTCATGGATACAAGTTTTTCAAACCCCAAAGTCCAATGTTTCGTTCCAAACTTTGGGGGCTCGTTTCTCGATTTGTAGAGCATCATTTTGGGTCACACATGGTACATTAAAAAGCTCATTCCAGATATGTTTCAATGGTGTATGGACCATGCTCCTATCATGATGCATATTCTACCCGCACATCGCCCAAGTTGAGTCAAAGAATCAAGGTGGTTGTCATGAACTTGGCACGTGTATGTGTGTGATTCCTTGTGCACATGAAAATGGTATTGGAGGAGGGCTAGGAATACTTACAATGGGTAGTTTGCTTGTTGGTTTGACATACTCTCTCGGCATCAAGGCTTTCCCTACGTCCCTCACACTTGCACACACTCAACACCCTTGAAAACTTGGCAAAAATGTTGCCCAACCATTTCTTTCTCCAATTTGTAGACATCAGCCATAGGTCTAGTTTTGTAGAAATTGTTGGAGAGGTTTATGCCTTCTTGATGGAGGCAAGTCTAATTAGTCATTTCCTAACTCTATGTTACAATCAATCAATACTCAAAGGTTTGTATCTCAAAATAGACACAACATTTTTCAATCTCCACTGTTCAGAATGTAAAACATTAAGTGTCAAAGTACTTGGTCAAATTTGAATTCAATTGAACAGTGGGTTTGGGAGATCTAACACTTTGATTAAGGCTGTGGAAATCTATAGGTTTCTCCAACAGTTCTAAAGGTCAAGGAACGAAAATTCGATTTCGTCCCAAACTTCGACCTTTGAAAATTAGAATTAATTCGAAGAGTTTGAGAAATTCGAAAGATTTTTTGTAAAAATTTACTAACCTAGAAAAATTCAAAATAATACTATATAAATGCCAAAATATGGACAATTTCTATTAAAAATATCAAAGACAAACAAACATAATAAATATATTTTACATATAAAAGTATGCATATAATGGTTTCGAAAATGTATTTTAACATTAACAATATTTTATGCACATCGTACGTGTAAACTTAAAATTGTTAGAGAAAAAAGAAACAAAGAAAAATTTATTGTCAAACTCTAATGGTCTTGCAAACATAAACCTTGGTTTTCCTTTCTCTTTCTTCTCTCAACGTCTCTCTTCTTAGGCTTTTAGCTTATTTTTCTCTCATCACTTTTCTCTTTATCGTCTCTTCTTCCAAGTTACAGTTTGTTCTTCTTTCTCTTGGATAGCTACTCGCCAGTTATACATATCTCGCCTTAAATCTTTTTCATTCATAGAAAATGATTTTTTTTATACTATCTCTATAATTATACTGAAGAATCTGTGTACATCACATAAATTCTTTCATTAAAAATGCTCTTCTTCACGGCTTTTATACAATTTTTTTCTATAAAAATCTTCAAAACTTCAATTTTAAGTGAA